>JAGDQP010009248.1:32903-59947 GCA_022664845.1 Lepisma saccharinum
TATTTTATTTCTGCTATCGATGTCTTCTTCATCCTCTAACTCTTCCAAGGCGCTGAATCTGTTGCTTAGTTCTATCTCGAATGTCTGTCTGTGTTTTCCAAGATTTTCCAGATCTAAAACTGACGGTTTTCCTCTGATAAGCTTCTTTCTCTCTAGTTTAGTATTTAGTTTCAGCTTACATCTCACCATCCTATGATCACTCAAGATTTTGAAACTGTTTAGAACAGACACGTCTTGAACAATTGCCCTGTTATTTGATAGAACGTAGTCTATTTCGTTTTTGGTCCCATTTGGGCCTTTCCATGTCCACTTCCTCTGGGGCGGTTTCTTGAAAAATGTATTGGAAATGAACAGTCTGTTGGCTTCTGAGAAATCCACTAATTTCTCTCCTCTCTTGTTTCTTTTGCCAAATCCAAAGTTTTCCACTTTCGTGTCACTGCTCAGCTTGGTTCCTACTTTCGCATTGAAGTCTCCCATTACAATTTTGTAATGCGATTTGCTACTATCCAAAATCTTCTGAATCTCCTCGTATAGGTCTTCGACTTCCTCCTCCGGGTGCGAGGTTGTTGGAGCGTACACTTGTATAATTTCCATACTGTATCTCTTGTTAATCTTTATTACTACCCGTGCGATTCTATCTGAAATTCCTTCAATTTCTGTGATATATATATATATATATATATATATATATATAAATTATACACATACTAGAAGCAGTAAATTCCGAGCAAAGCATCAGAGGTGCAAAAAGTTCAACCAAGTTGGTCAGCCCTAAAAAGTGGTGAAATGTAGGATGGATAATCCAAGTTCCTTGGCGACAGATGCGACAGTGGAACTGGAACTTGGCGCGAGGTGGCAAGGTTCATGATGTTTGAGCCTTAGGATTTGTGGTGGTGGGCGGGGTGCGTACTAGGGCCGCCATCAGCCTTATGGCTTGAAGATCATCAACCTTGCCACCTCGCGCCAACTTCTAGTGTTCCTCGTACTGTACATGTTGTTGCAAAGAAACTTGCCTCATCCATCCTCAATTTCACCACTTTTTGGGGCTGACGAACTTCTTGCACCTCTAGTGTTTTTTCTCGGATTGTTTATAATACACACTCATTAGCAGTATAGTAGGTACACTGTCGGCGTTTTGTTTTGCCTCTTATATGATTCCCTGATAGTTCTTTACACCTGAACGTGAGCCTGGTACGTTGGCAGCTTAATACAGGCTAATAGAGCTGTCAAGTTGGTAAATACAATAATGCATCATGTTAGTTAGTTTGAGATAATACATCATATTTATATTGGCGTCTATTAGTACTTACCTTTTACATGTTAAACAAACTTAGACTATTGCTCGTAAAATTGGATTCTTTCCCTATTTTAAACTCTTGTCCCACCCAAAGGGATCTAAATAACAAAATTTTAAAAAATGCTTTCGAGGGCTGTCACAAAACAATATTTACTGCATTATTTTCAGACTTTTATCCTGATCCTATATCACTTTTTGTGACCTTGTAAAGTGATAATATTTCAAACTACTGAAGTTTTTCGCTGTTTTAAACTTTTGCCCCAGCTAAAGGGATTTAAATAATAAAATGAAAACGTATGCATTCGAACGCTGTCACAAATCAATATTGACTGCATTATTATCATATTTTTATCTCGCCCTTCTCACCACTTTTTGTGACCCTGAAACGGGGCAATTTTTCAATTCAAGCAACTTTGGACACATTTTTCACCTAGAAGAAAATAAAATATTTACAAAGTTACTTACTACGTTGATATTCAACACACAGAGATACATTACTACAAACTTTAGGGTAAAATATCCAGTACAAGTATATTTAGAAATCATTACCAAAATTCCACAATCAAGAAAAAACGCATATCAAAAGCTGCGCGCCGCTATATTGCCAGAAAACTTCGTATCTTCCAAATACAAATTGTATGTGGTAGTCTAGTCCTGTACTACTACAATGACATCAAACCCAGCATTACTAATGTAATACAGGTTTTAGCAAAGCTCTTTGAATGCTGAATGACGTACACATGCTCAATGAAAAATGGCCCCTACGATCGAATGGTAAGAGAAAAGTAACTGTAAATTTACATTTCGTCTCTGCTAACATGATAAAATAAATGTGCTACTTTTCACAAAATTCAAAATAGCGCAGATTTCATTTATTTTTAAGATTTGTCGGTTTCATAATGCAATCGAGATAGGCCGAGGTCATTAATTATGAAAATGACCCAAAATATAAAGTTTACTTAAGTTTTACATCGGCTATTCGCTTTGTTCGGTTTTGTTTCCTCTCGTAACTGATAATTTCACTTCCACATCCTCCGCGGTAACTATTGAGTTTACTTTTCCTTATAATAAATAATAGTTTTGAAAAATAGTAATTCACAATTTGTGCAGTAGTCGCAATAACGTTGTTTTGGGGCTAAATTATGATTGAATTTGCCATTTCATCACAATGTAACACAAGAGATATCGGTAGTTAGGAAAAGCGCTAGAAACTTGAAAAACTAACCCATAATATAGACGTAGCTAAACATATCTAAGTCTAATGCTAATATATAAAGATAATGCATAATAAAAAATAAAGCTAATGCAAACCAAATAACTAGTTCAATATTTTATAACTCTAAGAACTGCACTTGGCATTCGAAGTTATTCTTCAAATATTTCCAACTTAAACAACACGTATTTTTGGCTTTAATGTTTCTTTAAATATTAGTCGTAAGTTTTACATCACAATAATACAATGTGATTTCGATTAAAAGTAGAAGAAAAAGTAAACCGACAAACAATACTTCAATCAGATCTCGAATAAATAATATAATAAATTCGATCTCGAATATAATAAAATCACTGATAAGTCTCCTTACATTTTAGAATAATTACTAGGATAGTATTGTCCTTACGTTTCCTTCTATTAGCAACTTAATACAGTATTCCTCCTCCCTGTGCTATAAACATAACAACCAATCCTTTGTTGATATTGCACCATAACCATTAGAGACCAGTTTACCCATTTTACTTGCTTCTCAACGCGGGCCTGGTCACTCGAACATACTTATAATTCTCCCTTACTTTCATAGTCGGGTTGATAAAATACTTTTCCTTGAACGACTGGTATATCCACTTTTACGTTGCAGTCATAATTCTTAAAAAAATATAACACTTTTGCTGTGTGTAAATCGTATTTTCAAATTTACGTCGTTCTTTTTACGACATATTACCTATATCGCCATCGTTTGATCTAGATTCATCGAGCTCTACGTAAACTATACTGGAGTGACTACTTAGTGTTGAAAGATAGACGCCTGAGCTCGTTTGTCCACTTCCAGTCTAATCCGATGTGGACCAAATCTTCAGTTCTAACTCAGTTTTATACGTTTGAAATCGCTGTGTGGCTCGTTATTTGATTTAACTCTTAATTCGTGAGTTATTCACGTAAGAGTATATCGCACACTGGATACAATAGAAAATACTGTAAATAATATTTACGTTTTATTTGCAAGAATTAAGACATAAATAAAAAACGGGCCACACAGCGATATCAAGGGTAAAAAACTGAGTTAGAACTGAAAATTTGGTCCACATCGGATTAGACTGGAAGTGGACAAACGAAATTAAGTTTCCTCTCCGATCCCTAGCTTCACACATTCATGAAATTTTCAATGGCTGCAGTCAGTCCAGTATCGTATTAATGGAGGTCGATGTCTAGATTCTGTGATCGCCTCGCCCAGCGTTGCCAGGCCCTGTCAAGCGATCACTATGTCCGAAACCTGAAGAAATCACTAAAATATATATTCATAGTTTAAGATAGTTACTTCTCACATCTGTACTATTCACAGATAGTCAGCCGCCTTCATATGAGGTGGTGATATGACATTGTCATAAATGGGCAATCGCCAGGTTTCCCAAACTGGACACGGTGCTCGGGGAAGGGGAGACATGCTAATATAAATACTTCTTGCAGACATTTGTATTTTCGAATTTATTTATCTGATCATATTTTAGTCAATTCGAAAAAAATGTATTTTAGTTAGTTCCTCATAAGCAATGACCATTGCGAAGTGAAAACATAATATATGATTGGGATTTCAGAATCAGCTTGCTACAAGGAAACCATAGAAAGATCGCTGTAGTGTTCACTTTTATCACGTGAATGCTATCTACTGTTAACTACTAGCGTTTAATAAATAACTGTTTGATAGCAAACTATTTAGGCCGTATTGCTTGTGCATAAAATTTTGCATTAACTAAAACTGTTCAAAGCTCATAAACTCGTGCTGGGAACAATGTGGACATCAAGTACATCGCCATCATTTTTCACGAAACGCAAAACCTAGCATACACTGTTGTATGTTTCCTGAATGGAAACAAAATTCTGCTGTTAAACTGCCGTAGCCTTATGACCATGCTTCAAATATTCCAGATAGTTATACTGGGCTGCAAGCACGGATCTGTCAGATGAATGAGTCCGCTATCTTGTTTTCTCTACTTCGTACAGCCTTAACTTAGTGGGAGTAAAAGCCGCGGCTTCTGCGCATCGTTGGACACTTCTGGCATCATCTTTAGAAGAAGAGCATGTTGTGATCAAGCGCCTGCCTGACACGAAATGTCCGTCACATCTTGACACTGTCCTAGCTATGCATGAAGGTTAAGAAAAAGTTAAAAAAAGACGCACTGGATTCTGAATCAACTGATATTAACAAGGAATTGAACATAAGGGAGGATTCAGAAGAATTGATCAAGAAAATGAAGAATCCGGAAGCGATTCTTCTGACAACACTTTGTAATGACATTCTTGAAAGAGGGAACCTGTATTTGTAAAAGGGGGCATACAATTGTTACCGTGGAGCTTTTGAAGTCTCTGAATTCGTTTGTCTAGGACGTTAAAACAAATTTAGTGAAATGAATTGAAGGCCAAGAGTAGCTGTCCAGATTTAGATTATAGTGATGTCAAGGAACGGGGACAAAAAAGAAGTATACGTTTTGATATATCAAAACAAGAAAATCTTCTAAGCAAAATAAAACGTTCGGGGTGGAAATATTCATCACTATTCTGGAATCTTTGATCCCTTACCTGACAAAACGTGTAGAAAAACTTATTTATCAATCGAAAAGTTGCTTTTCTTCTTTAGTCAATTGAGAAATAATCAATTTATTCCGTTAAGCCAAGAAAAGTGTGAGAAACTGACTAGTGTGTCTAACGTAATTTTGATTGTGATGATCTTTTAAATTAATTCAAACATCTCGAGCACTACATAATTCTTGATGGGAAATGTGATACTTTTCCTGCATTCTATAGAAAAATAATTGCAGGTAATTAGAAATCTACTTCACAAGGTTGAAATTACATCCAGATTTATCTTAGTGACCAACTGCATGTACAGGGAAACATTCATATTCAAGATTAAAACTTACAAAGGATCACCTTCGCAGCACAATGGGGGAACGTTTGAACGGACTTACAGATATATGTAGGAAAATGACTTCGCGACCAAAAAAAGTTCTGGGGAAAGAAATTTCACAAACACTTGTGTTGAATTATAGTTCATACTGAACTACCTCCAGCAGTAAAATAGCGATTTGAATATCTTCTAAAAATGTTTATAAAGTTATAGGTAATTGGGTCATAATGTTGTGGTGAACAACAGACTTAGATGAATTTCAGACAAATAGAGACGTGAAGTTTATTGTTTATTAGGAAAAGTAACATGCTACTGCTAATTTATTCTTGATCTGATGTTGGATAAAGTTCGAAAAAATGTATGTTTATTTTATAAATAATAAATTTTACATCGGAATCCAATTATATTTATCGTTTCCATGGGTGTCTGAGCAGGTAGGAACACTAGAATATTGATCTGCTCACAATGATGTATGACGGCCCTACTCACCAGCTCGGTAGAACCCAATGGCCGCTCCCAACACTCTTAGTGGATTTAGTGTCGGATAGGGTACTATTGGGTTGTCTTGGTACCCTCTGAATATTGTGAGCAGACAAGACGTCAGTGTTTCAATATAGTTAAGAAAAAAACGTCCTAAAATTGATGAAAAATTTAGCCGAGGTTATCCTGCAAAACAATTCGTTCGCGAGACACTTCGGGAGCTACTTAATTTTACTGGAGAGGAGTTAAATTATCGATGATTGAGACAGCCTCTCCCGTCCTCAGCTCCTTAAGTTGAATATATACAGGGTGGACGAAAATTAATTGTCAAAACTCTAGGAACGGAAAATTCTCATCAAAATTAGGAAAAAAAATGTGTATTTAATTTGTCGAATTCCGCTTAGTTTCGGAGCTACAAGCTGCCGAAAGCGTGAGAAAACGCCTAAAAGTAAAAAATGAAAATTCCTCAAAGGAAGTTAAAGCGTTTATTTAATTGAAATTGACCTAAATATGCTCAAAATTTTAATACCAAAATTTAACTTTGCCCCAATACGAAAATTTCTAGAACTGGCAGTGGTATATAGTAAAGAACCTCCTTGGGAACGGTTTCGGCTATGTACATCCACATACAGACGAACACATTACTAGAAATACACTTAAAAGTAATTAATTAATTTAACCCAATATTTACTCACCAAAACTTTTATTCTTCTGGACAATGACATAATTAATGTTTTGGTTTGAATATTGCTGCCTATTTCAACTTCATTTCATCTCCCTAGTCTTCAAATAATTATTTGAAGTAATACTCGGTATAAAAAGAGTAAAAATTTTACATGTCTGTTTTTGTGCAGCTACGCATGGTAGTTTCTTTCACAAAATTCAAATTATTTACAACCAATTATTTTGGAATTACACGAATCTTCCATCAGAATTTCTTGCTCCAAATTTCAATACGACTTTCAACTTGAAACGCAACCACACTTCACCATTCTCATTTAATCTCTTTTTCTTTTTTCGCGATGAATATTCCGATCTCAACATGTTCAGATTCCAAAATCCAAACGTACAAATACAAGAGAACGATCAAACGTAAATGTGTTTGGAATATTGTGCACGTTATGTCAACTGAATTCAAACGTCTCTTATTTCCTTCCTTTTTCATTCATGATTATTAATAAGTCTGTGACATTCCCTTGTCAGATTAAAAAAAATCACCGATTATCTCAGGAAAATCACCAATGGAATACTAAATTTTACTTATTTCCCAAAGTGCTGGAAAACAGCCAAAGTTATTACACTGCCAAAACGGACAAAGATCTGTTATTTTCTCAAAACTCTAGACCCGTGTTCTTAACCGTTTTCATGCTGTGACCCCCTTTTACCATAGCTTCTACACGAAAAACATAACATTTCAAAAAATGACATTTGATTTCTTGTATTTGATAATAAATATACAAATTATATTATCCAAAAGTGTTCCATAAATTTCATTAACTTCAGTAATTAGAAAAACAGCAAGCAAAAACAAATACGTTCTTTGACATTTATTAGCTTTAATGTATAAGAACCTAGGTAAATTTATTTTTCATTTTCTCTCACCCACTTGAACACCACCCGCGACCCACCTGTGGTAGCGAACCCCACGTTGAGAAATCCTTCTATAAACCTATCAGTCTGCTTAATATAATTACTAAACTCACAGTATCAGTCATACATAATAGATTTAAAAACACTTAAATACACATAGCATTATAGCAAAAGAGCAATTCGACTTCAATGAAAAACATTCCACAACTTGTGAGGGTAGTGGAATACAGCACAGATAAATTTAACAAAAACCAAAGCACGGGTGCAGTGTTTCTCAATATAGAGAAAGTGTTTGACCGAATTTGATCAGCAAACCTTCTCTATAAACTAATTCAAGCAAATTGTCCAGCTCCTTACGTCAGTCTCATCAAATACTTAAAAAAACGATTTCTTGTATCAGTAAATTCACAGTTTTCCACTACAAGAAATACTGAAGCCGGAATGCCTCAGGATTCACTATTAGGTCCGACTCTGTTCAAAATATACATTAATGATATTCCAATAGAGAAGTGGTTGCTGGTTAGGAAAAAAATCAAATCACCAACTTATATACTCGTGACCCTGTTGGCCGATATCGAGGAAAAGGAGCGTATCATTCTGAAAAATTTGGCAGATAATATGCTATACTTTGATAACACATTGCATCAGGTACAGTACCCTGATAAAGACACAAGTTTTGTGCTTTAACCATTTATGTAGTGAAACTAATACATCCAAAAGTTTTTAACATGCAATTACATATTTTTCACAAAGGAATTAAACTTTACGTTTTCGTCAATTTGTCTCTATCTTTCTCTACAAGTATGCATATTGTACCTATCAGTTAGATCAGAATTACTATCTGCATCCTACGAGATCTACATTCTCGATCTAGGTCCACACGGTCACAAGTTACATCGAATGAAGGTTTGAAGTATTTTTCTTGCCTCACTCTATCATGTGGTCGGTCATAGAGGAGGCTTTTGATGAGCTCTATCTTTTGGTACTTAGGTCTCACCTGTATCACACCAGCAACGCAGAGAACTCAAACCCTTCCACAAATTCCTATCTGTGGAATTTCTTGCCAGTAGAACCTAATATTCGAATATAGATTCTCGGATACCAAGCCCTACCTATATACCAAGTTTGGTCCCAATCGATTCTTACAACAAGGAAACATTCATAAGCATACATGTCCATCAAAGCAGATTTTTCAGAAGCGTCAGAAAACACGTTTCTGGCGTTCTCTGGAGGAGCTCTAACATGCATGATGCTAACTGAGATAAATTGAGGAAGACATCTTTCAGTGAACTATATTAAGTTCCTATTTCATGATTTCTCTTAAAATAAATGAAAATTAACTTTGTACATGAGAGGTGTCAGATATTGGACTTATGGGGTTTGTACATTACCTCCTCTGGGTCTCTTCATTTGTGAAATTGTTACTGAAGGAAAAAAATACCTACCTGCTCCAAGAATCAAATAATTGACCATGTTTGACTTTATCTTGTTTGATCCTTTTCTTTGCGTGAGCAACATTAAGATGTCAGTACCTATTTTATGATTACGTAATCAAATCATACAAATACATAGATCATCTGCCAAGTAATCATAAATCGCTAGAACTTTGATTTCCTAGTCGGTAGGTCCTCGGTTTAAATTCAATTGCCGTCCGTATAGACTGAAATTTTCTCCAGAGGTTTAATATCTCTTTATTACGACCTGGCCCACTTCCTTTCTTGATACTTTTCTTTACCTTATCGAGGCCTGAAGCAAAAATCACTGAAAGGCATAAATTGGAACTCAATGCATGGATAATCACATGTACCAGGTGCGTAAATATGAAACCGTATTTTTTTTTTTTACAGAAAAGACACAGTGATTGGAAGACAATGCTAAGAACTATTTTATTCGAAGTATTGGCCGTTGCTAGCGATACATTTCTGCCATCGTTCCGGCAATGTGTGGATGCCAGACCAAAAATACTGTGCCTCTTGTGCTGCAAACCAGTCATCAAGCCATTTTCGTACTTTTTCGTAAGATGTGAAGCGTTGGTCAGCAAGTGCGTGTCCCATGGATGCAAAGAAGTGAAAATCGGAAGGCGCCAAGTCTGGTGAGTAAGCCGCATGCGGAAGGATTTCCCAGCCAAACGTCGCAATCGTTTCCTTGACCGATTTTTCTTTGTGGGAGGGTGCATTATCGTAAAGCACAATCACTTTATGTTATCTTTTGTCATTTTGGTCGTTTTTCACGCAAAGCTTGATGCAAATCGATCATTTGTTTTCGGTAAAGTTGGGTATTAACGGTTTCGCCAGGTTTCAGCAGTTCATAATAGATCACTCCCTTCTGATCCCACCAAACACAAAGCATTGTCTTCCGTTCATAGCGATTAGGTCTTGCAGTCGATCACTGGTTCTTCTGGAGTTACCCACGATCTTTTACGCTTAGGATTCTCGAAATAGATCCACTTTTCGTCACCAGTCACAATTCGATGGAGAAATGATTTCCTTTTGTACCTGGTGAGCAGAATTTCGCAAGTGGTTTTTCGGTTTTCCTGCTGTCGTTCAGTCAATGGATGTTGAACCCATTTTCCCACCTTCTGAATCTTGCCCATGGCTTTTAAACGTATGGAAACTGCTTCTCGTGTCACATTTAATTGATCCACGAGTTGATGTTGCGTTTGAGCGTCATTCTCATCCAACAAAGTTTGCACTTCGCTGTCTGCAAACTTTTTCGGTGGTCTTCCACGTTCTTCGTTTCTCACGTCAAAATCGCCAATTTTAAATTTTTTAAACCACACATAGCACTGTGGCTTACCAAGAGCATGATCGCCGTAAGCTTCGACAAGCATGCGATGCGATTCTACAGCAGTTTTCTTCAAATGGTAACAAAAAAATCAATGCTGTCCGCACATCGTAGTTTGTAGGTACAAATTGTGCCATGTTCAACGCTATTAAACACTACACTATGACATGAAACTTGTCTGGTTGTGAGTTGTAAATCGTTATCAGCAGTCACAAGCAAAACAAGTGGCGCCAAGGACGCAGTTTTACGGTAACCACAGTGACAGCTAACGCTGTCTATGCACAAATTCCGGTTTCATATTTACACACCTGGTAAATTAAAATACACGAGAATGTTTCCTTCCAATTTTAAATTTATAGACTATACAGGCACTTACAGTCGAAGTCCGTCAGAAGACTGAAGAATAACGTCCCTGAATTCTTCCGAAGAAGATAGGACTGTTAGGACCATATTCGCAGTACTATCGCGGCAGTCATCAGGTGGAACTAAAAAAATACCTTGGAAAACATTAGCCTGGATGGCTATGCATAATTTGAACCCTGTTGTTTTCTCAGTACTGATCTTAAGTCCACGAAGTTAACAACAGCTACAGCTGATACATTATCATGTTCGTTATGTTTACTCTAAATTACTTTGTATTTATGGTCCCTTTTATCAGCTAATCACTTTGGTTCGTCTCAATTCAATAAACTTCCATAAATATATGTATCCGATATTGGATTAGAGTCCGGAACCCTGTTATGCGTTAACTAAAACCGAACCTCAAAACACTCGTCCACTGCAGTAGTATTTTACCATACACAATATGTATTCAACAGCATTTCAACCAGCAGTGACACTCTCCCATTTATTACAAGTGAACCACTTGAATATTAGTCATTCTTACCACTGCTGCTTATGAAACCTGGAACAGTATTTTCTAAAAACCTATCGCAAAGCCGAATCTGTTTGAGATATTTACTTATCGGCGGCTATATGCAAAAGAATTATTGATAATTACTGTAAAATTGTCGTATTCAAGCTCTTTTTGATCCATTTTTACTTCAGAGAATTTCTGGTAATCCTATTCTTCCTTTCGAGAATTCGTTGTTTACCTACTCTCAAAATCTGTTATATTTTACTTTTGGATAAAGTAGGTTTGATTTCTTTGACAATAGCGTAAATTTCGTATCAACTTTAACATTTTTGGTACTGGGAATGTGAAGCTTTAAGTTCATTTTCTCATGCTTTCGGAACCTTATAGCTAGAATTTTTATACATTTGTTGATATCAACTTCCTCTTATTTTGAGCTCAGGTAGTCAGCTCCAATTGTTTTCATTCATTAAACTGTCTACATTTAACTAGCTATTTACATATACATAATGTTGCAAACAAACACCGACAAAAACACCTCAGAAGATTCTTGACATGAAACTACGTAAAAACGATATAGACCATCGAGGGTGCAGCAAAGCTTCCTTTCGGTGCTATAGACTGCCGAAAGTGTGGGAAATAAATTTATAGAGAACCATATTGCCAATACCATTCATTAACAGTAGAAATGAGACGGTTTGGTAACCTTAAAGTCTTCAAACCTGCTGTATCTAAAAATACTTAATTCAAAGTTACGCATTGGGTGCGCAAGGATTTCCTCAAAGAAAGGACGGAATTTCTAGATATTCTCTGGAGGATATGCAGGTTAAAATAAGCACGAATGTAATTACTTTATAGTATGAGTACATTTGATAAACATAATCACTGCCACCTAACTGGCCAATGCCAGTCTCTTTTACTGATAAAAAGACACCAAATGTTCGTTAAATTTTTGTCATTTACTCCTGCTGTTATGTACCGTATCTAGACACCTTAAAAAAAAATCTTCCCGCAAAGGAAAACTTTTTGAGATGCCAGCTTGACGCAAACTAATTATTATTGATTGTTAAAAATTCATGCTTATCTCGACCTACCTTTATTTCAGAGAATTTCTGGGAATACCCTACTTCTTTGGGGAATCCTTTGCGCAACCCATTACACAATTTTGGAATGTGTATATTTGGATAGAACTGATTTGAAGCCTTTGAGAATAACATGCAGCCTCGATTATACTGTTAATTATATTGTAAATATCAAGCTCTAGAATTCCTTTCCCCCGCATTCGGCAGCCTAAACGTCGACACGAAACATTAGTGCACTCAGATAAGTCTATACCTATTTCTCTTAACTTGGTCAGGAATCTCGTGAGGTGGTTTTGCTATTGTAATGTTGCAACACTGTGTATACGTTACATTTTCATGTAACAGATTTTGAGGGACGATAGTACGTAGATATATGGAAAAAGATTTTAGTCACTGAGGTTGAAATTCTGCCGCTTTGCCGAGAGTATGGGAAAATTAAAGTTAGAGCTTTATATTCCTTATGATACCAACAGTACAGGTAAAGCGGCAACCTATCGTCGAAGACTTCAAACATGTTCTATCCAAAAATACATATTGCAAAATTGTACAGTGGGTGCGCAAGGGATTTCTTAAAAGAAAAAGAATCGGCCGATTGGCGTGCGGTCTGCGGCTGTAGGCCAACGGCTCGAAGGTCCTTGGTTCGAGTCCCGGCAGGGGCACGGGTGTTGATTTTAATAGCTACGGGGCGAGTCGTGACGGACCGAAGTCCAAAGGTACTAGACTGGCCAATATGAAAATAAAGTTTACCAAAGTTTATCTTAAAAAAGGATATACCCAGAAATTCTCTGAAGAAAAGGCAGATCGAAATAAGCTTGAATAAGACTACTTTCTATATGATTTCTGTAAGTAATCACAGTTATCCGAACAGACAATGACATTCTCCTTCTTGATAACAATGAAACCAGCCGTTCGTTGAATATACGTAATTCTTCGAACACATTTTCAAAATAAATTTTTCGACACATGGAATGTGATTGAGGTATCAACTTAGCGCAAACGAATTAATGTTATCTGGTGGAAAGTCGGGCTCATTTCCACCCACCTTAATTTCAGATAATTTCTGGGAATCGCCTACTTCCTTTAGGAAATCCCTTGATACTCATTGCATGATCTTGGAATATGCATTTGTTTGATAGTGCAGGTTTGAAGTCGAGTATAGCATGTAGTGGTATTGAAAGTATAAAGCTCTGAAATTATTTTCGGTAGTCCGTAGCTCAGAAACCCAACCGAATTTCTACTCCGGTTACTAATGCGTTTCTTCTTATCTCTTTGATGTATATCGACCCTGGAAACCCGTCGGTGCAGTACGTTATCGCCATGTATTTATATCATAAGGGTTTGTTTGATAATGGAGTTTAATAAAATTTACAACTAACAAACTAGAACGAATAGAACAATACATACATATTTCCTTTTTATCGTTATTTTTCTCATTTTTGTTTTTTAGTTTTCTTCTTTCACTGCAGTTTTGGCGTTCTCAGATCGAATTCTGTTGCACCCAAGTCACGTTTTTGCTTCGGGGACTTAAAGCACCATCGCTGTAGGACGTAGTTCCTGATTTGTTTCTCCAAGTATTTTACCTTCATACTCCAACTTTTTCTCCTTGTAACTGCGGACATGATACCAAGGAAAGAAGAACATCCTATGAAGTTAGGCGGCTGAGATCGTATCATACTGCATGACGAGCTTTGTTTCCTTTATGTATGTTGATAATACTTTGTATACACGAAATACAGTGTATCGTAAGGACGCATGCATTTTAAAGCATGTATTTAACAATTAATTTCAAACACAAAATGGCTGTCGTGATTGAGTTTCTAGTTGAAATTTACATAAAGTAACTTCACAGCATTCATAGTGTGTGTGTACTAAAAGGAGTATGTACTAAAAGGAGAAAACGAACAAATTGAACTCCTAAATTCAAATCCAAACATTCTTTATTGGCGTGGACGAGATTCAGCTGAGTTCTTCTTCCACCTAACCCATGCCAGTACAATTACATACATAAATTGTATTTTAAAATCAGCTATCTAATGTATAAACACTTACGGAATAACGTAGTAATGAAATAACTTTTATCAACGTAAATTACAGTGCTTGAACGTTTTCTGTATTATTATCATTACAATTACAATTACAAAGTACACACGCACCAAGTTCCAATACAGTTTAAAGTATTTTAAAATGTAATAAATTTTAGATAAAACACATGATAGAAAATGGATTTTTATTCAATTAGTCAAACATTGAAGAATTATTCAACTAACCATTAAATGAAGAATAAGTTTAGAGAATGAATTTCAAATGAAGTAAACGATTAGCAACCGTTTTGATAACTGGAGATATTTGAAGTGGGACCTGTAAAGCAGTATACTCAGCTTGAGGCATGTATATTTTCTAAGGCATATTATACACTACTATTTTCTCGCGCATTATTATTACGACTATCTATTCTGTTCATGATATTCATGAAACGGTATATCAAATTGTAAATGAAAAGCATGATTCAACTAAATTATAGAAATGGAGTCAAAATAAATTCATCGAAACATTTAAAAATTTTGTGCGGCGACTGACTTAGTTAGGTATAGTGAATATCAGTAGTGGGGCAAGGGCGGAGCGAGCGGTGCCAACGCCCCAAGTGTCGAGGAGGTCTCTGCTGCACAATGGGACGAAATCGAAAAAAGCTGGAACAAAATCACAAAATTCAAATTTTAAAAATAAACTAGAAAATCATCTTATGTTGTAGTTAAATGTTCAATAGGTACTAAATTGCTTTGTTTGTAATCCTGAAGCGCATGATTATTAGTGTATTGTAACAACTCTCCTCTGGCACAGTCACTCCTGCCACTATAAGCCGCCAGCTATTTCCGGTTTGAGAAAAATATCCTCTAACTGAAAACACCCAGCAACCCACTATAACAAGAGTAACCGACAAAAGGAGCTGAAACAGAGGGGAGGATCCTCGATGGGACCCCACAATTAAAGCCTTTACTGTAGGTTAGGTAAGAAAGTTGTAATAGTAGCTCAGAAACAAATCTAGAAATTCTTTTTCATAAAACGTATAATGTGAACTAATATCTGGTCAAATTCACAGCAAATTACAAATTCTATTACAAATGTGACCTATCGTTTTATAGGTCCTAATCACATACAATGAATCGTTTGAACAAATCGCAGAAATCATGACAAGTTCGAAGAAACTCAAAAAATACACTACGATATGAATATAGAATAATACACCAAATAATTAAACTCAAATTTCCGTGAAACAGTAATATCCAACTTTTTGACACTAATTACGACTTGGATTCCTAACTTCCCCTCTTGTGGCTTTCACAATTACCCGCAATAAATCCACGATCCGGAAAAAGGATTCTACTAATAAAGTGCTGAAGAAAACGTATACCAAATCTGAAAACAATCGCACGAATATTCTAGAAGATACGAGGTAGTGGTCACGAACCCAACTGCCGGCTATCAACCCGAACACGTGGTTACGAAGAAACCTGGAAATAGGAATATTCAAATAGTTCCTTCTGATATCAACGTAGGATAGATCAAATAGATAAATGCTAAACTTTAACAGCAATATTATCGCGACAAACCACACGATGGCAATAGATACATACGATACTAAATTTTCGACGTTACGAAGGACTCTATATTCAAGTTCATCCAAACACGATTTCCTTAATCTCAATTGAAGCAATATATTACCCGACGAATATTTACTACTTGTAGAACATACTTCATTCAAACAAACTATCTCACTCATACACGAAGAAGTCACATAATCCGACGAAACTGAAAATGGTGAAAATTTACACTTACCAAAATATACGCGAAACTGAAGATTCTCAGGATTAATGAACGACGAATACGAACTCAAATTACGACGATTTAGAAATTCAACAAGGACGGCAATCAGGAATCCATAGAAACTTGTAGAATTTATAAATGCAGATACGCTGTACTCTATTACGTAACCAATATAATTCTATCAGAATATCTAACACACCAAATATCAGTTGTTTCCCCTGATGGCACACTAGCAATTATGAGGAATCGTGGTCCTTCATGCTGACATGTACAAATTACTAGTTACAATTTTTGCCGTTAGGCGGCTCTGTAATACATCAGTGTTACAAGACAAGTTTTTGTTCATGTTCACAAAATCAAAAATCAAAAATCCACTAAAACAATAATAAAAATATAACCAGAACACTTTTTGGAGGAGTAAAGGGTAGCGTAACTACAAAATGTTTGCTACAGTATGTGCGCCCAAAATCGCCCATTTTTTCAAAATTTTCGCAATGCTGTTATGTACATTTTCTGTCTGCAACTACCATTGAGTCAAATAATGTGTTATGTAAAATATGATAGGTTTTCTTGTTCAGCTATAGTCCAATCATATCTTTAATGTAATTAAGAGCTATATCCTAACGGTTTTGTAATATATGTACATCGAAAAACTAATAAAAAATTTTGGATAATTTTCTCAAATTAATCGAGACGCACAAAAAGAACCAAGCAAGGCCAAGCTCTGGTTTTTCGTTAATATAAATTTAGGATAAATACTTTCAGGCGATTCAACATTTAGCTGCAACCTTGTGCATAAAACCTACCCTAACGTGAGAAAAAGAGTTACGCGCGTAAATACTTGGCGATGATGCGTATAGAATCCGCACCTTTTGTCAACTGCAGATAGCAGAGAAGTGAAGGACTGGTTAACAGTAGTGATGAAGTAGTGGAAGCTAGTGTGCAAGAGTGATAGATTAGACTCATTAGACGCATAAGGTGCAATAACATTCCTTCCTGCAAAGGATTATTGCACTCCTGATTAGCTCTGAGGACTTGTGAACAAATTGAAAAAAAAATCATGATTTACTAATGCGTCTCTGATATTTTATTACAAAAAGTACAAATGATGTATTTTCCTAGTCGTACACACACAGCATACCTGAAATATTACTACAGATGGTACAAGTCAGGTGTCCATTTCCAAACGGTTTCTACTGAAAAAAAAAAAATGAATTGAGGTATTAGAGTGACTTCATTTTATCACTTTCGAATTTGAATTTTATTTATGGCCTTTAGGTATCTAAGACCTATCACTTTCGAACACATTACTAAAATCGTGCGTTTCCAAAAGTTATTTGTATTTCGTAAGAAAGTAAAGGATAGAAACATATTAATTAACAGTAAAAGTTGCATATCATTTTATCTTTTCCAATGTTATTTTGCAAAAGTTAAATATTAGTATCCTACTGCCTTCTCCAACTATTTCTAAGATATACCTGCAATTTTTCTCTAGCGTTTAAAAATTAGAAGTGTATCACAAGTGTTTGTGTCAATTTCCTAACATTTATGGTGCATAAACAAGGAGCCATTTGGAAATGGACACCTGGAAAGATAATTGCTAGCTCTGTGTTTTTCACATATCTATAGTTTACTAATTCCATATTTTTAACGTTTGTTTTGATGTGCTTTGAAGTAGGTTTCTTACTTTATTTTTAAATAGCATTGATAATTATT
The DNA here is from genome assembly GCA_022664845.1 of Lepisma saccharinum. Lineage (NCBI taxonomy): Eukaryota > Metazoa > Arthropoda > Insecta > Zygentoma > Lepismatidae > Lepisma > Lepisma saccharinum. The sequence continues at coordinate 50,646 of JAGDQP010009248.1, forward strand.
TTTATACAATACTTAGAAATTACATTTGCTTAAAGAACAGGCAAGCTAGTCTTGATATCATCAACAACATTTATTTTCACTGTTTCTTTCAGGCATGCTTTCGGGGGGACTTTGCCTCCTAGGGAGGTTCAGCCACCCTACTGAAAGAATTTGTGTTAACACTTTTATTTTTCATACGTATACTGAAATACATACATAATAGCACATATTGTTGATGTTATTTTGAGGGTAACTAAGGAGGTAGGTACAACATATTCTTAATAAACTTTAGGGTCTATTGTTTTTTAAAATTGTAACACATTAGAGTCAATATGCATTATTTATAATTTTCGTGAGCCCTCATGAACGTTCCGAATATAATTTTCTGGAAGAAACACTGGTTGTTTTGTACCTGGAGGGATCTCATTAACCCATTTAATTTTCCTCACGATAGCCGAACGTATGAAGAAATCTCCTGTAATACAAACAACCCATTCAACAATTTTTTTAGCCCTTTCGTCAAAACGAAACATGCTATACTCTATATATTACGTGAATGCGAAGCAGATAACTCACTTAAGCATGTCACAATATAATCTTGATACCCTGACACAACACAATAGTTCAGAAATTTTAGATCAATTATCCCGTGAACACGTTGAACTAATAGACGTTGTAAAAACTGTCAAAAAAACGGAAACCTCAGTCATGTTTTGGACCTGACAAAGCACCGTCCTATGTTATCAAAGGCTGTATTAAAATACTGAAATATCTACTACAAGTACTTTTTCAATAAATCAATAACTACCTATGAATCTTCTACCGAATGGAAACTTACCTATATAGAAAAGCGGTGACATGAGTAATGACCTTTAAAATTATCGCTCAATAGCCATGATATCTGCATCAGCCAAACTATTCGAAATTATTATACATAAACAAATATATTCACAAGTTTGTCTAACTATTTCTACCTTCCAACATCGCTTCTTGCCAAAGAAATCGACTGCAACTAATCTTGTTCAGTTACACATTTCTTAGTTACACACATAGATAATAAAGGTCAAATAGACAAAATTTATAGACTTTTCAAAAGCCTTTGATGTCATTAAACAAGATATCCTTCTTAGCAAGCTTGTGACTTTCAACTCCTCAGAGAAACTTCGTCAGTTAGTAGCACCTTATTTATACCATCGTAAATACTGTGTGCGTTACAAAAATATTACAACCGAGGAATATGTTGTAAATTCTAGGGTGCCACATTGACACTGTTGTTTTTGTTATTTGGGTAATGACGTGCCTGCTGTAATAGCATCTTCTATATTTTATAATATATTTCTGTTTGCAGATGATTTAAAAATCAATGCAGTATTTCTTCCGAAGCGGATTCTGTAGGCTTACAAGATGACATTATTACAAACTGCAACTGCAGCAAAACAAACATGTTATTATTAAACACTACAAAATGAGTGTAATGTCTTATACGAAAGAACTATTTGAAATTCGAATACCATATTAATGATTTAGCATTCGTCCGAGTAGATTCTATTACAGATCTTGGTGTGCCCATAAAGCCCAATCTTTCGTTTGATGTTCATACCACACGTATTATTAGTGAAGCTTACAGGAACCTCGGGTTTGTAATAAGATTAGGAAGCGATTTCTCAAATATTTGTGTTCTAAAAATTTTATGTACAAGGCGAAGTTACAATGTGCTACAGTATGCAATCCTAATACAAAGAAGAACACTCGCCAAATAGAAATTATACAATCTAAATTTGTTCGTTTTTTGACTTACAAACAAACAGGAATAGATTCTAAGTTCGAAAAGTACTTGGATGTAACAAACAAATGCACCTTACAATCGCTGGGAAATCCAAGAGTTAATTTTTTATTATCTTTCTGCACAAAGTATTTCATAGTTAAATTAATTCGGAAAGCTTGTTGTCAGAACCCCTTCTGATCCAAAGAACCAATGTATTATACATATCGCCTATTAAAAGAATGTACTCTTTATATAATTGTATTCTTAACACATGTTCTGATACAGACATATTTAATATAAATGTAAGTGAATTTCATTCGTATATAAAGTAGTGACTTGTTTATACAGAAAGTATTACAATGAATCTCCAAATACGTAAATTGCGTAATTGCATGTGTAAAATATGTCATATGTGTGTTGAACACCGCAACTAGGTATCTAACCTGTCGTGTCCAATAAATAAATAAGTCCTAACGAGACGAGTGTTAAAACGTATGTTGTATGTTGGCCCAGACAAGGTAAATAATGTGAGAAAACTCACACACGCACACAAATTGCTATGAATCCCACGACAGCACTTTCTATTATGAAATATGCAGTGGTACTCCTCACACACAATATAAATTCTGTCACTTCAATTTGGATTATTATTTTCAAATTATTCGTATAGTTTTCACCCTACTGAATTTTTAAAATGATAACAAAATAAAACCCTTACATTGTATATTGCATTTAGGGTAGTATTATATTTAGTATCACTAGTGGGAATATCCTCTGATTTTTAGAATTATCAACCGAGCAAAGACGCGAACAAACATAGTTTCAGCCCTTATATTTTATACTTTCTAAATACCACGTTTACCCAACATGTAGGTTTTATATAGACAGTGCTAGAGAGTAACATAATTGCGTTCCATACTTAAATAAAGTTTTAAGATGAATTTAATTTTACAGAAAACATTATAAGAAATACAAACGTAGCCTCTGGAAATTATATTCTCTAAACAAAATTATTTTTTAACCAAAATTTCTTTTGAAAATCGGAGTTTAAAGTTCATTTTGGGGGACGTAGTGGCATACTCCAAACTCGTATGGTATGTTGAATGCGTTTCTGGAGGTTAAGGAACTTTCCTTTTATCTACATCAGGCAAGGAGTTTTCTCTCATCTGTAGCAACTTCGACTTAAGGTGGGAATGTTGTCAATGTTGGAAAGGAAACAGTCCTCCTTCCTCTTCCACTGGAAGAATTCCTCAGAGCATTTTCTTTTCCTCTATACTTCTCTCTTCCGCAACGTGCTCTTTTCCTTGTCAGGGGCTCACCGCTGACGTGTGGCACGCCTAGCGCAGCCCTTTGCAAGAAACTACGTTATAATTACCCACTACCTCCATGCCTCTGCTCTACCGCCCGGAGACATGAACAAACAAGAGTCACTAATAGAGAAATAAAGAATCTTTGGAAAGAAATAAAGGGGAAAGAAAAAGATAAGGAAGATGTTGCGAAATTCTCAAGGGTATATTCTCACATGCCTCCTATTTCCGACAAAACTTTTTTCAGTTATTATATTAATTCATTCTTCAAACTTCAAACACGGGAGATGGTACATAGGAAACCACATTAGGAAAAAGTACATCAATATTTAATTTATAACCTTTTTGTTTATTTCTCCTTTACTGACAGTGAAGCATATTCTGATCGGTGACATATACGGATTGCAAATCATTTCAACTTACAAGCGAAGATTTTTGGGTACAGCGTTTGATGCGAATCCTGAGGGTGCTTGCAACGTACTCAGTTTGACGACGTAATGAGGGATAGCAAATGAGGGATAGCTAATGAGGGATAGAGAACTTTGGAGTCTGGGAGTAAATTTGTCGTAGGTAGAGGTGTCCCGGCGGGTGCAGATTCCGACAAATGATATATTCAGAATCTGGAGGCTGTTCTTACAGGATGAATATATAAGCCAGTAATTCTGTTCTTTACGTTCTCATATATCACAAACCCCTAGAAGTACTGTTAGTGCCAAGCATTGGAGGCGAACCCAGCAGGACAGCTTGCCAGAGACCTTGAAGCAATCAAGATTGTCGGTGTATAGTAGTCTGCATGAACATGCATCGTATGCCCGGAGGCCTTTACGATTCATTCCGTTGATATCGGGCTACAAAAGAACACGATGCATAACCACAGGAACAATGGAGGCACGTAATATTCTTCGATTATTTCTGCTTCAGTCTCGATAGTGACTCCAGACGTGCCTTCATCCGGTATAAGCTTGAGACTTGTTTGAGCACATCAACGTCTTCGCGTATGACCGGAATGGATGTGGTAGTGTAATGGTGTTATCAGGCATAATATCGGGTGTTCCACACGTTAACCGTAGTGTTGTTACAGCCTAGGTGTATTGCGACGTCATCCTGTAAATGTACGTTCGCCTTTTCTGGAATGCAGTCAGTTTTTGCACATTGGTCGACAACCTTCGAAAATTAGGACATCCAGCCCATGCACTGGCTGGCGTGGTCCCCAGATTTTAGCCCTATTTAACATGCTTCCGATGTTCTTGGGAGGCGGGTCCTGGGCAGCCAGTCATTTCGAAGGCTCTCTAGAAGCTTGAAGAAACTTACTACAGGAGTGAGACATATTCCTGGTCACCCTTGTTGGCAGCATGTCGACACGCTGTACTGCATGCACAGCAATGGGAGGGGGGGGGGGTATTACGTACTGATTTCTATCGGCACTATCTGCAAGCGGTGGTTTGAGACGAACAAGTGTACGCCAGGTTTATATATTACAAACTTTTGTGACATTTTAAGTATTTTATGCCGCAATAATGTGGTTTGTATTGCATTGTGTTAGTAGACAGAGAGCTATTGGTGAAGTTCGACCGAGTGGAAGTGTAGGAATCACAAGAAATTATCTCTTAATGTATTAACTTGAGTGTATACGTTTTTTGCATTTATACACATAGAATTCTTACTTCCTAAAATGTCCTCGTGAATATAAAAAAATGCCTGTGAATGAGGAAGCTTATTGGCCTGGTAAGTGTAGGCCACAGATCGATTTTTTTTAAATATTCATATAAAAAACATTTTAAAAAATATTCATACAAATTGTGCAGTAGAAATTGCTGAGAGACTCTAGAAAACTTCTGAGGAAAGAACTCCCATAAGAAATACATAGCGGCAAAATTTCGATTTTCTTTTATTCAAAGTCGGTGAGAAGGAGAGGATTGAGAATGGTTGATAACATATCTAGACATGATTACGAACATTTGAAAGAAGAATCATACAAATCGTCCAGTAGAAATTGCTGAGCGACTGGACACATTTATGAAACTATTTTAAATATGTAGATACGGATATAAAAAGTAGAAACGCATTTCGAGAGTTCAAATGCTAACCTTACTGAAAGATACAGTACAACAGAGTAGATATTGGTGATTCCATAATCAAATAGCAAAGAAAAAGTATATAACTTGGCAATAACAAATGTTTAAAATATCACGATCTTTTATGTGATGAATAATAGGGGCTTCAATTAGTTGTACTCAAAATCATAACAAATCGTTACCATAACTGCTTTAGGCAGTACATTAAAACCACAACCGTGAGGAGAGCGAAGAAAACTGTTTATATTCAACATACGAAATCTATGTTTCATCATACGAGCTCATACAATTGCAGTAACGATATTGGGTAAAGGAAAGTGTTTTCGTGATACTTCTAAAATATTTCTAAGTAAAATAAAAACGCGGTATGTGTAACAGCCATTGGGATATCTATATCGATAGAAGATTAATTGAACAATGTTACGTTTTATTTTCAGTTTTCTTGGTTACGTCATTATGAAATATCTTTTTCTAGATTTTGTAGGGAACTTTGCGAGGTTGTGTTGTCTTATAGTAGTGATGTAATTTCGTGAATGGAGAAAACTACTAATAGCATACAACGTTTGTAAATTTAAATTCTCTTTACTATTTTTTGTTCAGCATAATGACTGACCAAAATATCATTAAAATAAGTGCTAAAATTTTCTTAAAAACTGGTAGTACATCGGTTGCTTACTCAGTATTGGTGTCGGTCGTCACAGGTTCAATTCCCGTCCCGACCCGTCTTTGTATACAGTATTTATTCGCACATCCTTAGCTTCTCATGCTTGATTAGGACGTTAATGAAAAGTAAAAGAACATTAATCTTCTACACTACAACACTAACACTTCTACAGCAAGAAAATACCGCAAATCAAGTTAACTTTCTTTTCTTGCTGTCACATGAACAAGCATAAAGAAACTGTAATATCAGTGCTATTTTACGGGTTTACTGGGAACTAAGAGAACATAATTGAAGATCTAAATGAAAGAGGTAGTATCGTTCTTTCGCAATCACAAATATTACGAACTTAAACTGCATTACAAACTACCTCTTTACTCTAGTCGAGTAACAAAGACCGGTGATTTTGGTTCTCTTTATAGTGACCTTTCACGTCCAATTAATTCATCTGTTGGAAATAGCACATAAAGGTATCTCCTTACCTCAGGAAAATAAAGAAAGGATTCTCCTTCAGGGTAAAACCATGTTTCTGAGAGTTTCAGGGTAGCACATGCCGAAAAGATACAAGTTTGTTAGTTCATAATGGAAGATACGGATAATATGTAGCAGCTCTCAGACAGTTGGGTATGACACATGGTTCATTCAGACGTGTTCCACTATTTGTCACTTCATACAAACACATACATAGACAGTGATTAATCGCCACCCTTCGCTCAAGGGAAAATACTTTATAGCATTATTACAACATTTGTCTCAGAAAATGTTTTGATTTGTTTCCGGACAAATCTAATTTATCTAGAAGTATAAATTTTGGGGATCCTAGTATCATATTCGATGGTGAAACTTAGCAATACGAGGTAAAATATGAAAACTTTATAGTTAAAAAATTCACTTAGCGAGAAAATATCGAAAATGTCGCTGGTGTATTCCACCTGTGCCCCCTTCTCAAAAATCCTGGATCCGCTACTGTAAACAGAAGGAACGTCAATTAGAATCGCAGGTTGGTTGGAACGTAAGTACAATTTTGTCCTCTATTATACGAATCGAAAACTCAATTCTTCCCTCTAAGGAAATGAAGATAATTTTCTTAGCTCGGTGTCCTCAGTTGTGCTGTATATGGGTGTGAAAACCTACACATAACTGGTACTGGTATTTACTATTAACTGTATCTGAATTTCGACATATATTTATTTTTCTTTAAATTACCAGATAAACTGGATAATTCCTTCAATAATTTCTGGGGTAACTGACTTCTTCTATAGTTTTCTTGTTCCCAAGAATCTTATGGAATTTTAGTTCTTAATTGTAATTGAACAAATATAAGTTTTAATGCAAAATGTTTTTATAGACTACTAATAGAAAGTACACAGATGTGTTTTTTCTGGAAATAAAGGGAAAAGCTTAGCTGTTCTTAATCCTTTCATTTGTTGAATTACCTGGGGAGAAATGAAAGTTGTTAGTTGAGAAGATTTGGTTTTGTTGCTGTTTATCACGTTAAGGAAACGGAAAGAAAATGTATAGGAACACGACAGACAATCATGGTATAGAACAACCTTCTCGTAAAACGAAAAGAGTAGAAAGAACTGAGTTGCTTGCATGTCGTCCCTGATAACAGCTTAGCCTCTGACTTTGATTGTAGAAAAGATACGTGTCACGTGAGTCAAGTGGATTTAAGTCTCCACAGCTATCCAAAATCATGTCGTTTCCTTCCTCCTTATTAGGAGTTACACTACCCTTCTGCCGTGAAGTTTCTGCGAAATTATTGTTTTGCGTTAATAATAGTTTAACGATATCAGGTTGTCTTTCTCTGGAAGGATATGTACCAAAATTATGTAGCAATGTAATGACAAACTAATGGAACTCGTTTATATTTCATATTGCGCAAAGAATGCTCACTACTTAACTCAAACACAGAAGGTATTGTAAGTTAAAGGAGAGCATCTTAAATCTAATGATATGAATCAACTTTCGTGAAGATAACTGAAAGGTTATTGTTCTACAAATGATCTCCAACCCGTTTATCTTATCTTCTTTCTTTGAAAACCCTGACCTTAACAAATTTAAGTTCCTAAAATGTCTTCCCGTTACAGTAAGTGATAAGCATGGAAATACTCTTTCTCCTCTATTCTAATTTTAGAAAAGAGGCAATTAAATATTCACACGAACTTTATTTTTTATTAGAAGGCAATTTCTAATCATATGAAAGAATCTTGTAACTATACAGTTTTACTTGGTTACTTTTGGACAAAGTACACAATTGCCAAATCTATTGTATTTTTTCTTTCCATTACAAAACTATTCGTTAAAAATTAACTTCACTTGAGAAAATAATTATTATACGAGCCGCACGACGAAAGACTCAAGTGATATAATACTTCTTCAGCATCCACCTCTCTATTCTTTTCCCCGCTATTTACTCAAAGATAACTGTTAAAAACAAATATCAATTTAGAACTTTACTGACAAAAACAACGCACAATAAGGTCATTTACGTATAATGAAAACGCAAAGTTTTGTCTATAAGCCTTAGAGTATATGGAAACATATATCTAATTTGAGTTAGAAAGCTTTCGTGATGAACGTTTGGAGACGGTATTAGGTAGGTTAATAAATTGTGGGCAATTATAAGGCTAGTTATAGTTAGATCTGAAAATAAAATATATAGAATCTTCTTTTCATGTAGGGACGAAAAGTATCTATTAACAATCCATTTACACTAGTGAGATCTTTGACATTATTGAGTTGTTAGAGAATATGTCTGACATATTGAATTTAACTTTTAAGGCCTTTAGGCACCTTTGTCTCAGACCGGAGTAATGATGATGGGATGATTGGTGGAATCAAGAGAGTCATTTTTTCTTCATTTTAGGGTCCCATCTTACCACTCCCGCCTCTTTACATCCTTTGCACAAGTCGAGTTGTGCACTTCCAAGGGCGTGCATCCCGAACATATTTGTTCTTCTCGCCTTGGGGCAGGCGTGTCCCTAGAGATTCTTGGATTGCCGGAGTTCCGGTATTCCAAGAAGCTCCTATGTTCCTTGTCAGAGACATCAGGTGTTGCGGGACGTACTTTAGACCAGGCGTCCAGAATGTTCTCCTGGTCTAAGTTCTCTTAATAGAACTTACTTGCTTGGGGAGATCTCTACCTATTATATTCTTTATTAACATATAACACATAAACATATTACAAATATTAGAACAATACATTGACTAACACGTGGACAATACATAGACAAGACGAACATAAACTTGGTTGGCTTCTTCTTCTTTTGGCCTCTTCTTCTAACCTGCAACAGAGTAGGAAGGAGCTAGGATAGGTGCGCGTGGATAGGGTGGTCTGTTCCACAAAGTTTTTGTCGCCTTCCTTTCCTTAGTGTCTACTTCCTCCTCGTCACTATGTTAGTTCCTCCTGTCTCACTCTTGAACTCGGTTAGTTATGCCTCTTATTTCGCTGTATTCTATTTTGAATTCTTCACACTCAATCACTCACACTTACACTGTGGCTTCCAAAAAAA
>JAGDQP010009249.1:0-59945 GCA_022664845.1 Lepisma saccharinum
TATATATATATATATATATATATATATATATATATATATATATATGTTCCTTATTATTAAAAGTATTTTTACTTACAATTTTATCTCAGTTAATTATTTTTAAATAAATTATGGTTTAGAAGTTATTTATTTTACTTTAACCACATTTTAATTTTCACTTAGACATTATTTTCTCTATCTGATTTACTTTTACTTACATAGATTTCACAATTTTATTTTTGGGTAATAAATAAATTTCTATTTTCTAAAACAGAAAGAAGTTCGATATTTTTAATAACTTAAAGTAGTATTTAATGATATTTTGAATGACATTTTAGTTTGTAATAGTTCTAAATTATATATTTCATTTTCTCATCTACCTTGTTAAGAGAAGTTTCCGATGTCAATGTATTTATAAAATCGTTAATTAAAAGTTTATTATTGCTAGTAATCATTTGAATTATTTCCACGTCAAAAACTCTCAGTATTCATAATTAAACTAATAATACAGGTATACATTCTCATACTTCAGCTGTAGCAAACTAGGTTAAAATTTAAACATTTCTGCAATTTATAAGATTCTTAACTAATCACATTCTTGCATTTCATTGTGTAAATTATAAAAAATGAAATCATCACCGTTTATTTCCCATTCTTTACAGTATATATTTCTACAAAGCAAAACAAAACGTTAACTTTGTTTAAAGGAGTTGTTACAATTCTAAAATGATTTATTTTAATAGTACATTCTTTCTACTTAGTTATTATACAGATCAAAGTAACATAAGTGTATTACAAACGCTATGCACTCTACGAGAGCTGAAGTCCCATAAATTTAACTCCATTTGTATACAAAGTAAATATACGTGGTATGTAGGGTATCGGTGCTTTAATATTTATTAAATGACTTCAGCTCTAAAAGCAATATATACTTTAAATGTACTACTCTTTATGTTGTTGTAGTGAAAAAGTTCTGTTCTAACATGTTCACTTTAGTATCAACTTCATTTTCAACATTCATGTATTGTTAATATCCAGTGTAATATCCAATCTAGTTGTATTTAATATTCACGGATCTAGTCAACTCAAGTGTAATAAGTTTAATATAAACTTCAGGTTCAATACTCCTTGTTTAGTTAGTATCCTTTATCGTATGAAGAGAGCATATTAAAAACATATTAAACAATGTAAGATTAACAGTAATTGAACTTAATTCTTACGTAATCTGATATTGTTACTCAATAGTTCTCTTCCACATGGTTGTTTGAATTTCCCAACTAACTTTCTTTTCTCTTCATGTTTCAGACTTGATAAATAAAATCTCCAGTACTGAATGTAGTTTAGTAAGAAACTCTGCATGTCTTTACGTTCTACTTCTTTTACAGCAGAAAAAAAAGCATCGAAAGTATATTTCTGTTCACACCATAATAAGCTTTGAGTACTCATCATGAACTAATGCCGGTTTACCTGCTGGTGTTATAAGTCTATTCGTGCAGCTGTTGATGACAAAAATTTAGCGTCTTAATTTCAACGTCCGATAAGAAAAAACTTTCACTTTTCATCCACTCTGAGTAAAAGTAAATTGCGAAGAACATATTCAAAAATTTCGGCAGTATCAATATGTACACTCAGCCAATGATAAAATGAGCGGTCTCTTTCAAAAGCCTAAATTACAAAATTATATGTTTTCCTTTGTAAGAAACGTGTTAGGTATAAGCCATTCATCAACAGATAAGTTCCTGTACAAAACAGACTCAATTTTCTTTATCGTAATCTATTTATTTGTTGTTTATTATACTTTTTATAAAACCCACTTCTTCATCTCTTAAAAAACTAAGTTCTGATTTGAATTATGTGGCAACGTCAAGAAACATGAGTATCCACTCTCCTGTTTTCAAATACTGAATTACTAGTTACGTCAGTTTCTGCAGTATACTAACTTCTCTAGTCTGAGCCTAAGATACTTAAAAGCAATAAATACATTTTAAGAAAATCCACTAGCCTCTACTGACAAGCATTCTCTGTGGTTAAATATATTAAAGAAAGTTATTCTTTCACTATTATTGATCACAAAATAAATTTAATACAGCGATATCAGCACTTTCGTAATCAGTAGGGATGAAGTGTTACTTATTCTCACTTGGAACGTTAAACTCCTTTTTTTAAACTTTTACCAAATTGTAGGATATAGTTAACATATGTATAGAATCTAGGAAAATACCATTAAATTGAAGATTAGATCATAGATACATCAACATCAACACGGGACATTAAACAAAAAGGCGCTTAATATAATTTTTACTTTGTTCACATTTGAACATGAGTTTAGCTCGAAGCATTTTCTATCATAATGATTCGTAGCCGCGGTCGTAGCGTCGGGTTCACTTTCTTTTTCTTTCTATTTGTCCATAAAGCTGACGAAGTTGGTTCGAACCTTACCCACAGACGCCCACTTTTTTAACTACATGATAATTTTTCTACATAGCTCCGTCATCTATGTCGGTGTTACATAGACGTATCAATATTTTTTTAATACGCATAAAGAAGAATATATATATATAATTCACAGCCATATTCAATCCACTACAGGATGAGGCCTCTCCCGCAGGGAGGAATTGGTCTACTGCACCCACACTGATCAGACGTGTTGGGAGAGGAGAGCCGAAGCTCTCAACTGTGATCATCACTCTTTTATTCACAGCAGCTTCTCAATTGTCCTCACGATGCTAGGTCAACACCGAAATTTTGAGCTCCCACCAGCAATCGAACCCCGCTCCGCTCGCACTGAAGTTGAGCTGTCCTGAGTTCGATTGCCGGTGGGGGCTCAACATTTCGGTGTAGACCCAGCATCGTGAGGACAATTGGGGAGCTGCTGTGAACTAATGGTAGTGACGATCACAGTTGAGAGCTTTGGATTTCCTCTTCCAGCTCGTGTGGTCAGCGTGGGAGCAGCATACCACTTCCTCCCTCCGAGAAAGGCCTCATTCGGTAGTGAATTGAATATTAGTGTGAATTATATATAAGCGCCAGAAGAAAATTTCCACAGTATATTGGAAAAAAGGTACGATGGTATTTAAATCTTGAAACTTTGAGTGTAACAGCCTAGTTGCTGTTCCATTTTTATTTTTCTTCCCCTTTTATTTTCTTAGTACGTTCTGTTTCCTTTCTGTGTGTTCTCCTTAGCCCATTCTCTTTGTTTGGTTTTAGTCACGCTTTAAGCGTGTTTCGTTTTATTTTTGCTTTGGTTTTCCGTCGTTATCTATCCAGGTTTTCGTTAGTCACGCAGCATCTAGTGATTGTTTTTGATTGGATTCTAGTCAATGCTTGGCTCCGTGTTTCTTGCTGATTGGTATGAATCAGCCTTCTTCTTCGTTTGATGGGAGAACTGCTCTCCCCGCCATGTTAGTTCAGTTCCATTTTTTTCGAGCAGAAGGACGGATGTCGGGGCTTCCAGTCATTTAGTTTTTCAAGAGCCCTAACTACGAATGGTAATTATAAATGCCAAATTTAGTATATAGAGGAATATTTCGACTGATTTCGTCCATTTCGGTGAAAAATATATTAATCGTTGTAAGAAGACAATAATTGATACGAGTGCTAATAAGACAGTACATCTCGAGAACGATAATTCCAAATTTCACGTCAATAAAATTATTTGTTTTATTTTGAGATTATTTGTCATAATGGGTAACATGTTCTAAATTTCAGTATGGGGCCGCTAATAACCGAATTTCTGCATTTCAAGTATCGGATCGTTAGATTCCAATAATCAAATGCCAAATTTTTAGTCTTCAGTTTCGGAATCTATTTAAAATTCCCGGTTGACAACGTCAACATCTCCATTATTAGTCAAATTAGCGACATGTTTGTTCAACCATTTCTGTGTACTGTTTTCCGATAAATTTTGACTTTAATTGTAAAATTTGATACTTCGACATGATTAGCTAATTTTGGTTTCAACTCCAGCCACTATTCTCCGTTAAATAGTCACATTTTATAACAATATTTTTACATATTCAAGATTTATGCAGAACGTCAATTGTATAACGTAGTAATCATCTGTAATGACGTCACGCCTAATAAGGCCAACTTGTTTCTTTCGGTAAGATCTGTTTTGGACAATAACTTCATTTCTGTAAATAATTGTGGTAAAACTTTTCCAAATGTTTTGGGAATAACTTGTAAAAATTTCAGCAAGATTTATTAATTATTATAGAAATTATGGACATTTATATCTGATAAACCAACTTTCGTTTCGGCTTAATTAATTCAATGTATACAAGATAGACGATACAAATTTGTTTGCTTCCTACAGCACAATAGTAATTCTGTTTTGATTTTTATGAATTCCAAACTCCGAACGTTTGCATTATGTAAATTCAGGTGAATAAAATGAAAATATTGAAATTTTTATTTTTTCGAACAATCTTGTGCTTCTGTTCAATTAACTAGGTACGAATTAAGGCATTAGTTTATAATCCATATACAGTGTATAATAATATTTATGATGTGCAGTGATTTATTTAATGTTTGCCATTTAACTACGAATATTCATCTGAATTTAACTACGAATCATTACGTGAAGTTTGACAGCAATTGATACTAAATTATTTCTCTGTTTCGGTAAACCGATCGTTTTGAGTGATGCGTTTTTAATTAGATTAGGTTGGTTCATAAATCCGTAGGCCAGTGGTAGGATACTTTCGACAGCTGAGATATGATAACTTGGGAGAGGAACTATATATTGAATTATAGTTTATTCTGCGTTGACATATGAAGTGACTCCAGTGTGTGATTTAAGTGAATAGATATTATTTGCATTTTTGCGTTATGACACGACGTTTAGATTGAGTTGCGACCGTCATTCGTTGTGTTCGTCGTCTTTATATCAGGAATTGCGATTCCAGACTACAGGTGTGGGCCCTCTTAGGGTAAACGTAAGACATGTTCTTTTGCCACCCTGTAGACTTCGAAGTGAGCAAAGACGCATTATGAGTCACATATGAATTGATATGCGTATGATCGTTTGAGATTATTCCCAAGTATGGATTTGCGTTTTCCTTTCTTAATCTATCGCTAATCTGAACCAGCTGGTACTTCAGAGTATGAACCGACGATCTAATTAAAAGATTGGAGGTGTCGTCTTATCGGTATTTCCTCCCTCGTTCAAAATTATTGTGTTTTTCTCGCAGCGATCACAAGGATCTGCAGTCCTCTTTCCCAGATATTCTTAAATCTGGAAAACATTTCTGCGTCGCTCGTCTGGGGTGTAGAAAATGTTTGTTGCTAGAGTTTTGGTTGGATGCGTTGCGTGGGTACTCTAGGTTCCTGGCGACCCTATTTATATTCCTGGATTGTTTTTGGTGTTGCAGTTTTGACTTCATCTAGCCAGGAATCTTGGTGATCTTGAATTGGGGCCGTTGCATGAGCACAAACTGTTTGTTTTTCAGGTATACAAACAGTTGTTGAATACAAAGAGCAAAAAGGTTTGCGCTTGAAATTTCAGGATTTAGACACTATTGTATTTTATTTTCAATATACTGTATAAATTTTCTGATGGCACTTACCATTTTGTTCCTCCGAGTGGCTCATATATATATATATGGGTGATGCGGAAAATGAACAACGACTATTTCCATTTGTTGGAATTTGTCAAAATAGAGTTCTTAACTGTTTTGTATTGGCAATATAATTCCTTACAATTTGCCACTAAAATTATAAAAAATACCTTAAAATTTGACTCAGTTGTGCAAATTTGATTTAATTTACGAAAAAAGTGGTTTTGAGAAAAACTAAATTAAGAGGGAAAGGGACTTGGCTACGGCGGCATCTAATTTAACATGGATTTTCACACATTTCTAGGAATATCGTAGTGTCATGTGGTTCCTTCGATAAAAATACTCAATAGCCGGTTCAATCTATGTCGTGGAATTATGAAGAACTTAAGTGAAGAACTTTCGAGCTATTTTCTGTTTAGAAGTAAGGATTATCGTAATGGAAATGTCATAAGGAAGTTGTTACATGCGCTATTAAAACATCCTTTATTTTTAAAAAAAGCGTCGTGGAGCCTTTATTTACCTTTAAGATGCCACGTATTGTGTATAAGAGGATATTGAGTCATTTTTTTTAAAGGATCCACATCAAACCATGATATTCGTAGAAGTGTGTGGTATCCATGTTAAATTGGATGCTTATTTTCCAGGATGCATTAGACAAGTCCCTCTCGTTCTTACACTTCGCTAAACACAAAACTGTATCCTATTTACAAATCCTTCATATTTAAGAAATGAAAACTATACTTAAATATTCTTTGGGATATTCTTTTTCAAAAAACATAAAATAAAACGCAAACACCCGGATTATACCTTTCGGCTCCCCTGTAAAATGTTGCTTTAAGATAAATGATTCTCTTCATTTTCCGCATCACACACACACACACACATATATATATATATATATATATATATATATATATATATATATATGGAAAGGGGGTAAGGCAAGGGGATTCAATTTCTCCAAAACTGTTTTCTGCGGTCCTGAAGAGAGTGATCCAGAATTTAAACTGGGATGAAGTTGGAATTAAAATTAATGGCGAACATCTTCATCACCTACGATTCGCTGATGATATTGTTCTGTTTGCTTCAAATGCGGAAGAACTACAAACCAGAATGGAAGAACTGAATAATAAGTGTTCGAAAATATACCTGAAAATGAAAATAAGTAAAACAAAAGTCATATACAATCAACATGCTGCAAAAAGGAAAATAAAGAAATATTAGCGGAGAGACAATAGGCATAGTTGATGAGTATGTTTATCTAGGCCAGCTCAAAATATCGAATGCCAAATTGACTGATGAAATAAATAGAAGATGTAAAATGGCGTGGAGTACGGTTGAAAGACTACACTTTATTTTCAAAAGCAAACTTCCAATGTGTCTAAAGCGTAAAGTTTATAATCAATGTATCTTACCTTGATGATGTACGGCTGTGAAACTTGGACATTGAATGCGCAAACGACTCAAAGATTGAGAGTCACACAAAGAGCAATGGAGAGATGCATGCTAGAAGTAACCAGGAGGGACAATAAGACAAATGAATGGATTCGCTTACAAGCAAATGTAGAGGATGTAATCAAGACTGCGAAGAAGTTTAAGTGGAAATGGGCCGCTTCCTTAGCTAGACGAACAAATGGAAGATGGACGACAAATCTACTACAGTGGATTCCTAGAGAAAAGAAACGATCGAGACGACGGCCAAATGCAAGATGGTAGATGAAATCAAGCGTTTTTCAGGAGCTACATGGATGAGGATAGCAGCAATCAGAGATATGAGGAAAGAAAATTGAGAGCCCTTCATCCAGCAGTGGATAGAAAACGGCTGAATATGATATATATTTAGACCTTATATTTATTGCGTACTCTCTGGGAGTATTTATAAAGTTTTTAACTTTAATTTAATGGCCAAACATGTTCTGTTGGATCTAAAGTCCCTCGCATATCTTAGAGACGATATCCTTCGGCGTAAAGTCACCGAAAATGGTATTTATTTATTTTTATTCACCTCATATTTGTGGGTCAGGCACTCAGCTACGCCTAAGCCTTGATATGTCTAAGCGACTGGAAGTGACAGGGTCGAGCTATGGGTCAATTATATATATATATATATATATATATATATATATATATATATATAGATATAGATATAGATATAGATATATATATAGATATAGATATATACCAAACACACAACATTTTATTGCTCATTTTTAACCTTCTTTTTCAGTTACATGAATCGTATACAGAACTACTTTGTAAATAGATGTCAACTTTTTCTGTTAATTTCAACTATGTAATGTTTTAATCAATCGTAATAGGATGGTATATAATCTTATTCAGAAAAAGGGGGAAACACAAATAAGAGAAATGAGTGTGTAAGCAAACAAGCAATAAGAAGAAGCTGATGTGTTGGGTCATTAGATAACAGCAGATTGCTGACCTGGTTATTAGCTTGATTAGCTAGGTTCACTTTCTACACTGAGTATCATAGTTTCACTTTCCACAGACGCCAGCGTTTCTCAACCTTTTTCATCATTCGACTCATAGATACATGACGTTGATCTGTTGTATTTGATAATAAACATCCTAATTAGATTATTCAAAACTATTCAACAAATTATATTATTTTAGTAGACACTAATTATTAAGACAATAAGCAAAATAAAATATTAGCTCTTACCTACAAACCCTAGTTAAATCTATTTTTCACCTTCTCTTGCAACTCCCTTTCACATAACTCACGACCCATCTGGGGTCGCGACCTCCACGTTGAGAAACCCTGACATATGCCAATATAATTTTCTTTCAAAACCGTAAAATATTTTATTTATTTGATTAGATGCATTTGGGGGAATAATATGCACCAATCTCATTTATAAAACTCCAACTTACCTTAGAAAGTAGGAGGAATGCAGCTCGTATTTTAGAACCATTATTCTGCTACTCAGAAATTGTTTCTTTGTCCATGCAATGCGGCCTGATATATGTTTACTTAAAGAAATGCAATTCTAAAATAGTATAATTCACCAAAATCAAGAAACCAGTGATATTACTTAGGTGAGAACAATGTGGATTTAGATCTAGCAAGAACAAGAGAGCTCCGTTAATTTCTCCTGTCCACATGGTATGTTCTCTCTGTTAGCTACCTTAAAATATTGGACCTCTTGATTTTGATTCCTCTATCTGTAATGGAGGCTAGCGCCTAGACAAAAACAGGTACAGAGAAACTGACTTCAAATTTGGGTTCAGCGATCTCGATTTATCCAGTCGCTTCTAATTTGGTGTTTAAAATTGCCAGACAATTTTCATTTAGTTAGCCTTCTGCATTTTAAGAATTAATGCAAGTGATTAAATTACAGTAAAGCAGATAGTGAGTCACTGACCTCAAGTTTGACGTCAGCGAATATGACATCGATTAATCTGCTCCTTTCTAATCATTTTGACATGACTATTAAAACTTTTGATATAATTATTAGACTAAACCTTGAAATGGGTAACCCTTATTAAAGGAATGGTAATCGTTGACAGATTTCTTTACATTTGACAGGAATCAAACTAATACGTTTATGAATACGAACATAGATGACGGAGCTTTGTGAGAAAAGATCAAGCTTCGGCATTCGAACTCGCGTCGCCAGCTTTATGGACGAAAAGAGGAAAAAATTAACGCGACGCAGCGAGCACGGCCACGAAGACACCAGATAGACAGGCTGTAAGCTCAACTCTTACGGAAATAAAAGCAAAATAAAAGTTATATAAAACTGATTTTTTTTTCAGTTACAGTGTTTCATGCATTTATGGGCTAATCTTCTAGTGACTACTATTTTGATAATTCTATACATATCAAAATCATGTTGTATAATATGTTAAAAGTTTCAAAAACAGTATTTAACGTCTCAAGTGGGAATAAGCAAAACTTCATCGCTAATGATTACGGACGTAGCATCATCGCTGTATTATAATTTATTTTATGGCCCATAATAACAAACGAATATTTCTAATTAATGTTATTCACTTATTTTTCACTACATCACCATTAGATTTACAAACATTATTTTCTTCACAAAAATTAGTACTCTAAAATTGCATTAATACACTCATTGTATTAAAACCAGCGCAGTAGTCACTCATGTTGTTGCGAGGTTGCCATAAAGCTGAATTTCTGGACTTACACTTTTTAAGAGCTGCTAAAGAGTGCGCTTATTTTGATCGGTTGAGTGTACATGATTTGAAAGAGACATGATAAATATGAAAAAAATTCACATGGATCCATTACCAGTCTATACGTCCCTCTTCTCAAGATCTTTCTTCATTTACAGATTCTCTATCGCAACTATGTCTCTGTCAATTGCGCACATAGCAAAAACAGTTTGTACATAATAAAGGACAATTCTTTGTATATTCCGATTTCTCGATAGCTTCCGAAATGCACTGATCATATATCCTATAATCATACATTCGCATGAATTTTCAGTTTCACTAGAACATATAGTAGTAAATGTACCTTACGTCTAGTAGTAGTAGTCATAACCTACTTTCTAAATAACAAGATTAAGCTTCTTCCGTCACCACCTGTTATAATCAAAGAATTATTAAAATCAGTTCTTGCACTTTCCTGTGCATCAAGGGGGTTGGAGACAAAAGAAAATAACACCTGCGTGAATAACAACTTCAATTTAAATGACAATATTGTGTAAAAATAACTTGTCGTGACACGGTCCAAGCATCAAATCAAGTTTCTTCCCCCTCCCTCAAGTACTGCAGATACAAAACACAACAAAAAGGTTCACCTCGTTCTCCATTCAAGCGAAAGAATGTCAAACAAAAATAAAATAACACCTACACACTCAAATTCCCGGAAAAGTCGTAGAATGTTGTAACACGTTCCTGAGCATCAAAGAAGCGAAACAAGAATTAGTTGAAGGTCATTCAACTGGCACCGCTGTCAATCAAGCGGCAAACATAAAAAGAATGTGTACAAACAATTTCTAGCACAATTTGTCAGCAGCTGTTATACAGCGAATATCAAAAGACAACATGTTTCCCCTCCCCCCAACCACCACGGGTGCGAAACAAAAGAACTCCGCGTCAACAAATGTCCATTAAAGCGAGCGCCTGCGTCCTTGTTTAAGCATCAGGAAAATGCGAAACAACTTGTTTCCCTCCTCCCTAGCAAAACAGATGTAAAATAAGAAAAAATTCCGCGTGTATCCATTGTGCATTTCAAAGAAAGAAAATTCAAACAAACAAGTGTGCGCATGCCATATCCTAACCCTCGATAACAAAAATCTAACGACCATCAAACAATAGTTTAACAGCAGTCGTGGAAAAATCTTTGCTCCCAGACGACGGGTGCATGGCAATGACGACAGCAAAAGTTTCGAGTGGGCGGCAAATGTCCTAGCAAAGGTAACAGGTGTGTAGTGACTATGTCTGTGTTCACGGATATGCTGCAACTGCAGCGATGGCAGCAATTACAGCAACAACGACAGCAGCTAAATATTCGGCTGTGTTGGCATCAACGCGTGCGTTGCATCTGCGTTAGCGTTAAGAACGCCGACGGCAACGGGAACGAGTGTGCGGCAACTGCTGCGACGATAGCAGTTACAGCGGGAACGATTGCGCTAAAACCAACGACGACAGAAAGGCTGGCAATGATAACAACGACGACGACACCGACAACGGCAGCGCCGTACACCGTTTGTCTCCGTTCATGAGGAATGTATGTTCAATCCTCGACATATCATTCTCTGGGAAAACGATGAACAAATAATTATTTCCTTACATTAAAAACATCAAAGTCCAGAATATAAGTTAGATATGTCAATGCATTATGTGTAGCATGTCACCTGAAAGTCAAAGGAAAATCGAGAATCCATTTCATATCAAAATAATTCAATTCCTAACTATACTATTCTGCATTTTATTCATTATCAATAAATATTTACAAATTATAATCAAACGTAAGTTAACATATAAACATCTAAAATGACCTTCTGTTAGAGGGCGCTGTACCCCACTCCTTCCCCATCTGACGTCAACAACCTCAAGGCTATAAACCAGTTTCAACAAATTTATATACATATTTTAATCTCTGCTTGACCTAGTTATTTGTTCTCGGTTGTTCTCAGTATTTCTAAAAACGAAAAGTTGTTTGCGTTTAAAATTCACAACACTTATTCAATTCAATTAGGACTTTAACGGTTGCCTACCATAAATCCGTGCAGTGATAAACAAGTTGTAATAAAAACTACCTGCTTGTGAATTTAGACTTTTATGACATCTCACGTCCATTTACCTATTTTGTTATACGAAGTTCTTTCTGATCTTCCAGCTTTTACAGGAAAAACAATACAAGATGAAATACCATGTCCCCTGAGACTGGTTTGACCTTGCGATATAAAAATAAAGATTGGGGCAGATGTCTCCTTACAAATTAAAAAATATTATCGAATATTTCTTGCAGAAGCCATTTCTGTTAGTGGGTGTTTGAATAAAGTGAAAGGTATGTTCTTGCTGCAGATTCTAAGAAAGAAGAAATACCTTAGTGTTGATAATAGTTTATCTCACTAACAGCAAAATAGAATTTCGAACTGGTATAACTGTCCTCACATTCTTTCATTAAGAGAATATAACAATAAAATCAATTTCTCTACGGAATAAAATTCAAGTTTTCATGTTAGTCTTTCAGTAAAAGTTTCTATCTTCATACAAAAGTCAATCAACTAACAACTGCGTTCACGCTTAAGACAAATTGATGTTGTATATGATAAGTTGTGCGTCTGACAGTACGAGTGTAACTTTGATCGACGCATGCGGTTGCAAATCAAATTGTAAAATTATATTCATGTTATGTAATTAAAATTTTTCATTAAATAAAATAACAATTTCATCTATTATTTATTTATTTATTTATTATTAAGTTTCAGATACAGCTTGAGTTGCCATTTTACACAGAAACAAAATAACAATGCAACAAACTAAATAACTTCACTACAAACTAAATAACTTTATCGTCCTGTGCTATCGTTGGTGTATAAACTCTTAGAAATAATGACGCAGGTATCATGTACATAAAAAGTCAACCGTGCACATATCGTGTACATAAAATTTAGGGTGTCTAAACAATGCATGTAATAATCCTTTATGTATAAAGTCAACTTAAAAATAATCCAAGTATCCATAAAAAGCTGCTTTAAAAATGCTCAACGTACGCAACGTTCGCAGTAATCGCAACGCATGCAACAACACACGCGCGTGTGTGTAGCTGCCTTAATATTTTTCGTAGGATCCTGATATTAACACTACCAGACGCTCAAACGTGCTATACGTTTTAATGAATAAATAAAAAGACAGAGATACAATCATATTCGATAAAGTTCAAAGAGAGAGAGAGAGAAGAAGAAACGAGGTGAATATTTACACGCAACAAGAATTAAGTCTCTTTGACAAAGTGCGCTATGAAACAACGACCTTCTAGACTAATTAATTATCAGCTAGCTTTCAATCTACGTCTCTGCATGGCGTTGTATACGTTCGATAAACCAATGGAGTGTTTCATCAATATATCACTTCAATTGAAGAGCGTGTTGGGATTTTGGGAAATCTTCTAAGATGAGCTGGTATATTCTAGTCCTAAAGCCAGCATCCTCAGCTATTGTATCTGAACTCAGCTAGAAGAACGAAATATATGAACGATAACTGGAGTCTTTACATCCTTAGTTAACATCTGAATGTAGTCAAGAGATTTCGATTGACTCTTCTACCATATTAGTTTTGTCATATTTGTGCAAAATGTTCAATCAATTTTATCGTTTTCTGCCTTTTTACTTATTTACATGATCCGCTTCTAATAGAATACACTTGCTCCTCTTATTTCTCACCATTGCGTAATAGTTGTCGCAATATTCTAAGCATAGAATGCTAGCTAGCATGCAGACCACTAACCTACAGATCCGTTACATTATTTTGTGTTTCGTGAAAATTCTGGTTAGTACTTGCTTCCATACATTCATTCAGTTTCTTTTTTCAAGCATTTTATTGAATATGATTATATTCTCATCCTATTATCATTAATTGAGACGTATATAAACTACGTTTGTCGTTTTGTATCATATTGGTTCCAGGCTTCTTTCAAATGGCACTTATTGTACTATTCCTTTTTTGTCATGAAGATTGTTTCTGAATTACACGCATGCGTATAGACGAATTCGAACTCGGTTAGCTGATTGGATCTTACGTTAGAGGCTTCTTGATTTTTCTCTCCTATCCCGTTCCATAAGATAATTGATGACATTGTTGATGGATTGCAGTGAAGTGGTGGCATTACTTTCAGGTGTATGATCTGCGTTGACAAATGAGTGGGGTCTAGCAGTGGTGCTACCTGCTGCACCCCGCCATGATGCCGTATAGTTGGGCATCGTTTTGAGCCAACGATGGCCCAGTTACAATATCTTTCCATGAGGCACAGCTAACTTTAATCCATACATTCGGACGACGTCTTTTCCCTGCTCAAATGTCGATTTCGTGGACGCCATCGCCCAGCCACCTTTAATCCACCCACCACAAATCCAGACGTCGTCTCTTCTGCGTGTGGCAGCATTTTGGTCACGTGGACTTTCATAGCCTTATACTTACTGAGTTAAAAGTTATAGGCAGCTGGTTTAGTGAAGTGACTAAAATAGATGTGTTATGTATGTGAAGTCCAATAGAAAAGAAGATCTCTGTAGTTCGTAATTGCAGAGTTGGTTGTGCTTTTGTCGAACTCTAAGAAAAATATTTCTTTCATTTTAGATTTTTCACCAATACTGATACAGTCGTCTTTTCCTCCTTCAGCAGAGGATCTGATTTCATGTGGTGCGAGCACTGACCCTGCACAAGACACGAAGATGAGAAGGCACGAAAACTCCCGAAAAACTGCTTCGTTTTTCTTATTTTTCATTATTTACAGTTCAAATCGAATTTAACATTAGAAAACAGAAGGGGTTATCAAAACTTGATATAGGGAAAGCCAGCGATCAACCATTGGGTAAAAAGGAGAGACTATTCTAGTAAATTTGACTTCGATCCGTCGTGATTATATTGCTAAGGCCCAACCCATCCATAAACATCGATGCCTTTGGTGGGACTCGAACCCGCGACCTTCTAGTCGATGGCCTAACGCCTCAGATCACATGACTGCCTAAGTCCTACCCTGTTCGGGTATGGTGTAATTCGTGTGAAGTAGTATTGAATTCTCTCTGTCAGTAAAAAAAATATGCGTACAAAATTACTGAATAAGACTCACCATTTATAGTCGGAGGTTCTTTTTTGTCATAATCAACCGGAAGAATACTGCAAACCAGAGAACCTTCGGTTGACGCATCACAGGAAGAGTCACCTACCACAGAACTGCAAAGAAAAACGTATAAGGAATTTCAATGTTCCTACAGTACATAGCTGATAGACATAATTAAGTCTCTGTTGCCGATAAATTTGGAGGGAGAGAAAACACTACTTCTGAATGTATCCATTTCTCAATAGACATCAAACATCAGAAATAATTAAATAATCAGAGCGACAATTGTTTTACTCGTTGAATAAACATCAGATATAAAAAATCTCTTAGCTCTCTGCTAAAGATACAAATTATGCCTACAAGTAGTACCAGTCGTTTTACGCCACTACAGCCATCTCTTAGTCAACTGTTGAACTACGTGAATCATAAAGGACACTGAGAAACCTTGCGTTGCCAGCTGCCGGCATGGAATATTAAATAGAGCGTCAAATCGCTGGTCGGATGACCCAGGTTCCTACTCCCGACGAAGAGACGATTTCTTAATCTTCCTTTTTTAAAAGAACTACTTTTCTTCTTTATACTAATAAATAACTGCTCTCTTTTGATTTCTATTATATTATTTTAACTTTTCAAAAAAATTCGTGCAAGTTGATTTTTTTTCTTCATAATACGCATTTTCAAAATTTTACAAACTTTATGGGAAAAGGTTTTTAAAAATCTGGTTATATGCTTTTTATTATTAATAATAATATACTCGATGCAAAAGACAGGAGATAACGTTTAACTAAAAAAAATGCATGGCTTTACCTCCAGTATTGGTACTGGTATATTAACATGACGGAACTTCTGTTTTGAATTCCTGAAGCGCACGGCACGTTGTATAAACAGTGAATGTCGGTAGTGAGCGTCTCTCCCGTACTTACCCAAGTAGCAAATCCACGTCGGCCAATATGGGCATAATGGAATTTACAACGTCGATCGACATCGTTCGGTGACATGCGCCCCATATTGGATGGCAAACATCTTGACCAATATGGGACAATGGTATCGATCGACATCGGACATCGATATCTTTCAACATCGATCACCGACATTGCTCAATATCGGTTATCGAGATCGCTCAATAACGGTCATTGACTAAGTAAACATATTGTAATCCTGCTTTCTTACTATCTTTTAAAGGCATCCCCCTTTTTACATAGGACCACCAACATGGACAAAAACACGTTAGAAAATGTAAAACAAACTTACTACTTATGTAAAGGATACTATTTTTTCTGTAGCTAAAGTTACATCACTTCGCTGTAATGGATTGCAGAATTCGTAGTAATCACTTCACGGCTCTTCTGCTTTTAACTTTTTAACTTTTTGCAGTTTTTGTGAAAAGTTAAAAGCACAATGGCCATGATTACAATGGAACAGTTTGAATTAAAGGAAATTATGTAAAACAAATGTAAATAAACATACTTTTAAATTATCCTCCTACAAAGCGGTACATTCTGAACAACCCACACGCATGAGTTACTTCCTATCGTACATGAGTTACTTTCTACCGTACAAACGTAACTAGCATAATAAATATTTCTATAGATCTCGTTGATTGGTCTGTGTACTTACAGTGATCAAAGTATCCTTGCGGAAAGACAATCAACTTTAGCACTTTATTTGTCTATGTCCTTCACGTGGAAGGGTATGTAATTTCTGTGCTTGAATATGCTTGTGTTTTTGGGATATCGGACATCTGTAGCAAGTTGATTGTGTTTTTCCCAAGGAAACTTTGATCACTGTAAGTACACAGACAAAAAAAAACAAGATTTATAATAATATTTATTATGCTTGTTATCATACACCGCCAGAACCGGGGAACATTTTACACTTTTGTTTCGTTTGTACGGTAGAAAGTAGCGTATTGTCTCCAGAGTATGTGGCTGTTAAGAGAGGTTCCTCTTAAAGGAGGATAAGTTAAAGTTTACATCATTTCTTTCAATTAAAGCTGTTTCATTGTAATCATGGCCATTGTACTCTTAACTTCTTGGCAAAAAATGTTACGAAGTTAAAAGCAGAAGAGACGTGAAACGATTACAATGGAGCGAAACTACTAATTTTATCATGAACGGAAGATCAAAAATAACATTATTTTACAAACTTGCAGTGGTCGACAAATTTTACAATCCATTAGCACAGCAAAGTAATGTAACTTTAGCTACAGAAAAATAGTATTCTTTACATAAGTAGTAACTGTATTTTTACAATTTCTAACGTGTTTTACTATTTCTTGTTGGTTTGTCTATGTTGGTGGTCCTATATAAAAAGGGGGATTTCTTTTAAAAAATGGTAAAAAATCAGAATTACATTATGTTCACAATGTTAATGACCAATATTGAGCCATGTCGATACCCGATATTTAACAATTTCGATGTCGAACGATGTCGATCCCCGATGTCGATCGATATCGTTGACCGATAACGTCCAAGATGTTTGCCATCCAATATGGGCCCCAATATATTGTGTCTTTGCACAATACTTACTATAGTCCTAATTTAAGAAAATAGGAAAATTAGTGATATCGATAAACGATGTGGATCCCACATCGATTGACGTGGGCTCAAGTGGGACCGTTCTGCTACCTACATTAGCGATGTGGAGCGATATGGGTGGGTCCCCATCAGCAGCCAACGTGCATTAGCTACAGGGGGAGTTTTCACAATTGCTTCATCGAGGTAGCAGCAGGAGAACATTACGGATGAAATCTTTAAGGATGGAGTGACATCACTCACGGATAGAATCGTGTAGGGTACCGACAATGGCGAACGACTGACACAGCAACATTTTTTTTTTCTGTTGTCGAAGAGGGCGTAGTTGTAAGGGGTTAAATCTAGGGATGGCCAAACGGATCCGGGTATCATACCCGGATCCGGGGTTCGGATATCCACATCTTCGTATCCGGATATCGGATATCTGGGACATGAACAAATGAACCGTAATCTTTCCTAATTCGTATTTTGGGGGATTTTTCTTTCGGGTACCAAACAGTAAGCCTTCTTTTGGCTTTCTTTACTCTTCATTTTGGAATGTTGAGAGGGGTAGAGAGAAAGAGCAGAGTCATTGAGAGAGTCATTGCAATATAAATAAAGTGTTGGCAACTGGCCTAAGAACGCCTGGTAACGCTGCGAAGTAGAAACAGAACCTGTTCCTTCCTTTATGTTTATAAACAATAGCTTCTCGCGTTTCGGACCACATTCGCATAAAAACACTCATTTGTTTTCATTGTTTTATAGAACGCATCGGTTCTCAAGTAGCGTTTGTATAAAAGCAGCCTAAAGTGCACAAAAATGTAAGCATTCCAACAAAGTGATTAATAATGTAGAAATAAAAGACTAAAATTTAATTGTCTACTACTTAACCACAAATCGTATTTAATTTTTTTTTTTTTTTAGGTTTGGGAAGTCATCAGAAAGATACACGCTGTATGTGGGAAAAGGAGTTTTGATACTTTTATTTGAAGTAGATCTGCGGCAGGTTAAAGTTATACACCCTCTGTCACTTGGACTGTCTCCTATTAAAATGTTAGATTAGATTGTTGCTTTTATGAGGTACTGAGGTGTGACTTTCTAACTTACATACACACAGGACCTTCACAACACACGCCTAACGACCGTAGCTTAGTTGGTCGAGCGTCGCCTTAGCATTCGGAAGGTGTTAGAAAAGGTCCCAACGGCCGCCCATGCTGACAGGTTTTTCTAAAGTTTTTTCCTGTTATATCAGGCAAATGCCGGAATGGTACCTACTAACTAGACTCTGGCCGACTACCTTCCCACAAAGTCTACTCCACCCTCTTCCGCCCTGAACCTGAGATACCGAAACAAAATTCACCACACACGATAGTTGTCAAGCACTTGGAAAATACATTTTTAATCGATAGCTACTTGGTCCCGGAGAGTTCAGCGTTTACGAAGAGGCCCGAGATGCTTCTAGGTGTGAAATTTACGTAAAATGTGCATAATTTTATTTTAAATTACACTAATTTTACCAAAAAATCTTGATTTTTAAATTAATGCAGACCCCCATCTAAATACGTTCCAGGATTGAAAACAAGAACACGCTTAAAGGAATTATTGACAAAATATGATATACTAATCTAGTTGTAGCATGGCTGACAGAAGATAGCTTTGCCGGCAGTTGTGAAGTATGTAAAATCTTGTGTCTATTGGCAAATTAAAGAAGCTTTAGAAATGGCTACTTTAGGCATTAAACTATTATTTTCATGTGAATTTTTACGTTTGACATTCGCACTCCGTTGTCTCAAAATCAACTACCTGCATGACGAATAATGTGCTTGCCTCCCGCTTGTGACATTAGACTCCCCATCTCACATCACGTGACTTGCAATTCTAGACTGAGCAGGCGAGGAACGACGTTTTATGAGTCTCTGCCCTGCACTGTCATGTTCTTCCTAGAATTTCGCTACTGACCTTAAACGTACGTATCATCTATAGAAATGACGCAGAACTGTGTTTTGTGTAAAATAGTCAGAAATAGACTGTAACGTTGAAATATGTACTTTTAGGTGTTATAAGAAATTTGTGGATTTTGGTATAATTTCTCATGAAACATACTTAGGGACAACTTCATTTTCAACTAGATACTAAAAAGGGAAGTATTTGGGTTCGAACTGGATTTTTTTTATAAGACTTCGTATATGTAGTTGTATCCTGATGCTGATAATGCCTGTAAAGTAGTTCGACTGTGTAAGACTTCGTTTGTCCCCTACAAGGCGTCAAAGTTTGGAACAAGGGGGAAACAACCGCTGCAATGACTCCTGTAGTTTCCGTTTAAAAAAGAATTTTTTTGCAAAGTAATTCGACCCTGTAAGGCCGCGTTTGTCCCCTAGAGGACATTAAAGTTTGGAGCAAGTGGAAGACAGCTCGGGCAGCCGCTGCAACAGCTCACGCAGTTTCGATTTGAACAGTTAGTTATTTATTACTCAAAATATCTACATGAACATACCTGAGAGTGCTGACAAAGATTGCAAAGCCATAATACCGAGCAACAAATAGTTTGGCAGATATAGGCCAGTATTTGTCTTCACAAATGCAAGTTAGGCTTTTCCCCAAAGTGACTAAAACAGAAGGGAGAATCACAATGAGCAGAAAGACAAAAGACACATTAGGGCAACCTTCAAAAGTACACGCCAAAAATGATACGAATCTCACAAAAAATCAGAAATTCGGTGGTGGGGTCCGGACCTCCATGACACTTACCCCACCCCCACTCTACGTACGTCCCTATCCGTAACTGTCAGCAAATTAAAGAGGGGAAAATAAAGTGGCATTTGACACCGTGTCCATGGAGTGTGATTTTGAAGATTGCTCTGTATGCCTATTTTGATTCTCCCTTCTGGTTTTAGGGAAAAGCCTCACTTGCATTTGTGATAGACAAGTACTGGCCTATATCTGCCAAACTATTTGTTACACGGTATTGTGGCTTTGCAGTCTTTATCAGCACTGTCAGGTATGTCCATGTATACATTTTGAGTAACAAATGCGGGTTCGAACCGAAACTGCGGGAGCCGTTGCAGCGGCTACCCTGGCTGCCTTCCACTTGCTCCAAACTTTAATGTCATGTAGTGGACAAACGCGGCCTTATACTGTCGAATCACTTCGCAGGTATTATCAGCATTGGAGTACGAATACAAATACGAAGTTTTATCAAAGAATTCCTGTTCAAACAGAAACTACGGGAGTCATTGCAGCGGCTGATTCCTCCTTGCTCCAAACGTTAACGCCCTGTGGCGGACAAGCAAAACCTTACACGATCGAACTGCTTTACAGGCATTATTAGCATCGGGTACAAATACATACACGAAGTCATAAATTCCTATAATTATAAATTCATATAATTCGAAGTAAAAAAAATCCTGTTCGAACCCAAATACTTCCCTTGTAAGAACAAAAATAGTTTTTTACCTAAACACACGAGGTCTGGTTATTACTATTGCTGGGAACTTTCCGTGATGTATGGGTGAAATCCCTGCCTCAGCCACTTCATGTTCAAACGCAGCAGCGAATAATTAGGAAAGGATAAAAACTATGCTTTACCTTTCCGAGTCACCGGGTCAAACCGGGTTCCAAGCATAGACCCGGTGACCCAATCCAAAACTTGATCTGAATTACCCGATCAACTCGATGACCCGTTTCAGCTCTGTCACGAATTACTTACCGAAGTATTACTAAAGTATGAATCCGGCTATTAATCTATACTTTCTGAACAATAAGTGCTCATCATAGGATCGAAGTTTTAAATAAAAGGCAACGGTGAGATTATATTTTCAATGCATGCTTGTCACATTTATGTAAAACAAAACCTTTGGTAAACTTTATTTTATATGGGCCAGTCTAGGCTTCGTTGACTTCGGCCCGTCACGATTATCCGTCAAGTTCTAGTTAAAAGACACCCATGCCCCTGCCGGACCTTAACGCATTAGATCGCACGGCTACCCGGTCGGCGTCGCATTTATGTATGAACATTGAGAGATACTTGTTTTGTGTTTAGAGAGTTCTAACTTTCAGGGAAGAAAGTTCATAAGTCAATTCAAGAGTTCGATCAATGCCGATTTTTTTTTTTTTTTTCATTGCTGAAAGAGCTTCATTGTTATAGGTTTGGATAATCACAACAATCAAGCGATTTCAACAATGAAGAAAAGCCGAGAATTAAAAATCGTCATTGATCGAACTCTTGAATTGGTTATGAACTTTCTTCCACGAAAGTTTGAACTCTAGGCCTGAATTTGTAGCAGCAGCATTGGAATTTCGTGCAAACGGAGGTAGTGCTGCCATATTTTGTTGGAGGTCGTTACTCTACATTAACCTCAAGTTGAACGGCAATTTAAATACTCCAACATTTACTGAGAACGATTGTTAGACCTTTTGACATTCAGATATTCATTAAGGACAGTATTGGGTAGTCTAGGTACAAAACACATACCTAAAGCATGTACCTAGGAACATTTCAGTTTTAGTACCTAGTACCTGTAACTAGGAACTTTATTGCTGTACCTAGTGCCTGAACTTAGATACTTCACATAATAATCGAACGAGAAATTTATCAATGATAAAGTTTTATAATTTTCTAATATTTGCCTGGTAACATAGATACTGAAGAAAACTTGGGAACTGTTTGCCTCACCTAATCCCAAAATAAACAACTGATTCATGCCCAATATAAATGTTTCATTTGTCAGCATAAACTTGGAGACCTTTTTACTCCAACGCTGGCGATTTCTTCGAACTTTTAAAGTAAAAGCTTTTCCACATTTGGGAAGTAGAAAAAAAACTTGCAAAATTTTCATCGTCAGGGAATATGGAATGAATGAAGATAAAGTCATATTTAAAAGAAAATATAAGGTTAGTTTCTACTTTTCGATCATTGGTTCAAGGTATAATACACCATGGATTCATCTACTTCGTTGACACACTGCAGCAAAAACTAACTGGTTATTCTGTTTTTGATGTAATGTTTCCTTCGTAATCTTCTTAGAAATAAAGTATCCTTTCTGGGTCACAAGAGCTTCACAGACGCGCACTACTTTTAATAGACACATTTATTGGTAACATATTTTCTGAGACACTTTGCGGTGCACTTCATGGATTTCAGCACTGTAACGACCTGCGGTGATGCTTTCACTTCACCTGAGGAAGACGTGATAAGTCACTTCCACCATAGACTATCATACCAGCAACAACACCTTCTGTGGGTGGGGAGGTGGTTTAGCAAACAGTCGTGGACGGACGTTGATCACGATCCAGCCATTGTTCTGACCGTTTACAGTAGTCAAAGTAGATTCATGTTTCATCTGAAGTTACAATCCGATGCAAGAAACCTTCCCACTTATTTGTAGTCACAGAACTGCTCACTCCAGGCGGCAATTCTCGTTGGTCGGTGGAAAATCATATGGCACCTATGAGACCAACTTTTTCACCTTACCGATCGCACTTAGTCGCCGAGCGACAGTGGTATGTTGCTTGTCTAGCTCGTCTGCGAGGGCACGAACGCTGTGTCGAGGGTCCGCTTCCACGGTGTTCCTGAGGAGCTCATCCGAGCATGATGTTGATCGGTGCCCACGGGGCTCACTTTGCAATGTTGTGTCACCAGAACGAAATTTGACAAACCAACGGCGAATGATGCATTCATTCAGCATTTCTGTCCCAAACGCACTGTTAATGTTTCTTGTGACTTGCTGCAGAACGTTCCAGTTTGAATTCATAAACAAAAAAAAAATATTCGCAAGTATGTTCTTAATGGTGCAGTTTCACACGACCCTGTTCAATAACACATTGCTCCATGATTGTGTGGGTACCTCAGCCTATTTGCTAGACGTAGTCGGAGTTTGTGACGCTAGACTCGTGACCTCAATCAATCCCTGTGTTTTATTGATGAGATGACGTGAGTTTCTCGTCAGACGTCAAAGCGGACATTTCATTCGCACCAACCTAATATTAAAAATCTTTCATTATAACGATAATTTTAATAACACTGAATTAATATTAAGTTTTATTATAACAGAGTTTATATTCAAGAAAATATTTTTTTAACTAGTAGAAACTCACAATTGAACAGTACGAGGGAGTGCGCAGAGTTTATTAGTTACGTTAGTGAATGTTTGAATTATTCTGTCTGCTTCAAAAAAATCATTACATTTCAGTTCGTTCCGTAGTCTGCGATAGAGTGAGGGCATATAGAGTGTAGGGTCCAAGGCTCAATTCCCAGCCCAGATCGGTACGATATCAAAGTATATATACAGTATATATATATATATATATATATATATAGAGAGAGAGAGAGAGAGAGAGAGAGAGAGAGGCAACGTCCTTGCCGAGCTGGTCTACCGGTGACCGGTCAGTGTTTGGACGGGTGACCGTTGTAGTACTCCAGATGGTGTTGCCTGTGCGGCGTCCACCCAGCGTCATGAGGCCAATTGGGGAGCTACCTGAATAAAGAGGTAGCGATCACAGTGAGAGCTTCGGCTCTCCTCTCCCAACACGTCTGGTCAGCGTGGGAGCAGTAGACCAACTCCTTCCTCCGGGAGAGGTCTCATCCAGTAGTGGATTGAATTATTATTATATATATATATTAACACACTAGCGGCCATAATTTTGAAGATATTTGAACCAAATTTTTATATGTTGTTTCTAGGCTTAATAGCTCGGTTAAGTTCGTTAATGAGCAAAATCGGTCGCCATCTTGGATTCAAAATGGCCGCCGAACCCATTGTTGTATAGAATACATAGCCTAAACCGCTGGGGCTATTGAAATCAAATTTGGCATAAAGTTACAACATCATTGTTTGATTACGAAGATGTTACCTAATAAGTTCAAAAACGCCAATTTGGATCCAAAATGGCGGAAGCAAGAAATCTATTTTCCATATCGTTTGAGCTAAAATTTGGCATAAAGGTGTATTGTCAGTAGTAGTCCAAGAAAATATTACGAAATGTTGAAAAAGTCTCATCTTGGATCCAAAATGGCCGCCGAACCCATTGTTGTATAGAATACACAGCCTAAACGGCTGCAGCTAGAAATATAAAATTTTGTAACACGGTACATTACCACTTGTACGTTACTAAAATATTACATGATGTATCCAAAGACGCCATCCTGGATCCAAATTGACGGTCCTAAAAATCCATTTTCCACACCGTTTAAGCTAGAGATACGAAATTTGGCATAAAGGTGCATTATGACGAGTAGTTTACGGAAATATTACAATATTTGGGAAAAGTCGCCATCTTGGATCCAAAATGACCGCCCAAAATCCTATTTTGCACACCGTTTGAGCTGGATAAATAAAATTTTACTTGAAGTTGTACCATCACAAGTAGGTCACGACAATATAAGAAAACTTTCAAAAAATCGTCAACTTGGATCTAAAGTGGCCGCCTCAAAAACCCAATTTCCAAATCATTGAAGGTAGAGAAACGAAATTTGCTTTGAATGTGTATGACCAAGAGTAGGTTACAATAAATGGGGCAAACCTCCCCTTTGGGGGCGCAACCTCCGTGGGAGGGCGCAGAGGGACACCATAGTGGTGTAGTGCTGCAGGGAGATTTTGGTTAAGATAAAGAGGCGCATCCTCTCAAAAACACTGAATTTGAGGGCGAACCCCCTACGAGGGTCTGAGGGGCAGAGCTCCTAGCGAAGCAAAGCGAAATTTATATGATGAATAATCTACAATTCAATAAATAGTTTCTCGATAGCTCTCATATAAGGCGAGATTTGAATTTTTGAAAATAAAAATAAAACTTCGAGATCTACCTCAGCCTATAGGCCTACCGAAAGGGATTTTTCTTTCTTAGTATCAAACACGAAAGGTATATTGTTTACCAATGTTAGGTAATGGTGGAAAAATTTATTTTACTAACATTTTTAAAGGTGAGTACTAAAAATTTAGTTTGCTGTATATCAAGCGAACAGTTTAGTACTGCTTGCCGTGAAAAAGGTTTATCAGTAACAAAGGTTTCCGTGTGTGGAGGGGAAACTTTAACTCAAAACTCATTATGAGACGGAAATGCCTTCCATGCGTCCCACTATATGTCCCATCCATCCATCCTGAAATTACTATTAACAAAATTGTTCATTTTACATACGAATTGCTTTAATTTTGCGGCACTCTTTCCAAGAAAAAGTGCATTTAAAATTTTGTTCTAAAAGCCTTGCATTTCAATTACTTAAAAATATTTTCATGGTAAAACTCCATTACCTTAAAACAATAGTAACAGAAGTACTTAAATTCAACAACGTTGTAGCACAAACAACTTCACATCAAGGACAGCGACTCGGCGTTAAAAGTGGGGGGCTAGAATAACGTCGTCCTGCACCACCACCGTCGTCGAAGTTCCATTGTTTCGGAAACGATTGTAGAACAATAGTTGAAACTTGGCAACGTAGCAGCATAAACGAATGAGCTTATTTCGATCACCGAGCGACTCGGCGTTGTAAGTGGGGGGAGGGGTAGAACGACGTCGTCCTGGCCCCCCACAAAGGGGTACCTTTAATTCGGAAGCGGTTACAGAACAAATCGAGATACTGCACAACAAATCATCACAAACGAATGAAAGAATTAGTTTCTTAATCTCTTTTGGTAGGGGGGCCAGGACGACATACATTCAAAATGAACATGAATGGAATTACTTCCAAACAGGTAACAGTAATTCGTCTGCGACTATATCTGGGAATCGCTTATTTCCTCTGAGAAATCCCTTGCGCAACCAATGCACAATTTTGAAATATGCAAATTTAGAGGGAACAATTTGAAGTCTTTGACAACAGCATCCCGCATCAGCTCTACCGTTAGTTGTATTGAATATTTGAACCTCTACAGTTAGTTTATTTGCCTCTAGCTCCGAAATTCGGCGGAATTTCCACATAGATGACATAATCGTAGATGACATAATTATAGACATTATGTGGAAATTCGGCGGAATTTCCACATAAGATTTTCTTATTATTATGTTATGTACTATCATCCCTCGAAATATGTCGGTGCATTACGTTACCATGCTGTATTAAGAAACAAATGAACACCGCTCATGCTCAGCACCGAATTCCCTTTCGAAAAAAATACGTAAAATATATGAACATTAAAAGGATGATGAAGGATTTACTGACGCAGAAGAAAGACATTTCTAATAATAATTTATCAATTTAGTATTTAAATTCCAGCATTGTCTGACTCCTTCCTTTGTTTTCATTCCTGTATATAGGGTCGTCTATTATTAATATACATTATGCTGCATGAAAATATCCGTTTTAAAAAAAGAACAAGGAATAGATAACAAAGCGCATTTTAAATGAAAATATCCTGCTTAATAATTTATTTAGTATTTATTTATAAAATATTTATTATTATTATTATAATTATTATTACAGCTAACGATATAGGAGTGATATTTTAGTCGATCAGCCCCTCTTAGTTCTTGATATCGTTTCTACCCATGTTTAGCAATAACTAAGTCAAGTACCTAAAAAGTACCTTAGGTACATTTATTAGTACCTGTATCTAGGTACGTTGACCAACTTGTACCTAGGTACAATTTAGGTTCAGTACCTAGTACCTGTACCTAGATACAGGTACTGATAAATGTACCTAATAATTCAAGTAATCGATCAATATAAAGAAATATTCATTGAATTCATGTCCTGAACGAAAAAAAAAATATTCATTGAATCCTTGTACTGAAAAAGTTTCCAACGCCGTTTTGCGCTATGAAGAAGAAATAGATGTGAAAGGGCTCGACAGAAGGAAGGAGAAAAGGAAACACGATATGGGAAGCGTAATTCTGATCAATCATTAAAACAGCTAACGTTTTTTGATTGTCCAATTTTTCTCGATGTAAAGATTAGTGTGGAAACTAAACAATAAGATAAAAAAAAAAGGTGCAACATATCAAAATAAGAGTGTAATTTACTTGCGCTATCCATTACAAACACGACGGGAACATGCAATGATGCCATTTCTATGCACACGTGCTTATATAGACAGTAACAAGTGATCTACATTTGATAAACAATGCAAGAGTTGGGATATAAACACGTGTTGTTTAGGAACAGGAAAAGTTGCACAAACAAATGTATATTTGTATTCCACTTATCTCTATGTCTACGTTTGTTCTACAACTTTCGTTTATTACGCTGTCTCTTTTCACATACAGACTATTTGTACGCCATAACATACTGCCTCTAATATCAACATTGTGCAGCACGCAAATATTTTTCTTGTATGTTTTATTACAAAATATCAATATACCATCCCTGTTCTCTACGATGAATCTATTCCCATGGTCCCAGTTTGCACACCTCTTCCTTGACTCCCCGTGATTGATTTCCGAAGGGGGGGGGGGGGCAACGAGAATTTCGTGGCGGAGGAGGAGGGGGTCAAAATGGTGGCCGCGGCCACTTTTTCAAACGGCTCTACCTCCTCTATCCATTGTCCGATTTTAATTTTCTTTTTTTTTTATTTGAAAGATCTTAGCTTGTACTAAAATTTAGTACTCTTTCTTATGTTACGTAAATATAACAGTAACTCGTATAAACATAAAAATATTTTTAAAAAATCATATTTTTCTTCATTTCATTTTTATTATAACTTTTCAGGACCTCAAAATTCGCAATTTTGTCTCCAGTAAAAGAGAAACAACATTTATTAAGCTTTAATTTGATGAGTGCCGTGATAAATTTTGTGTTCTTTCTCATCAGGCAATTCCTGCTTTTTTTAAATTGAATTGAATTGAATTGAATTGAATTGAATTGAATTGAAATGGTCTTTATTGAAGAGGGCGAGGTTCAGCCTATGGCCGCTCATCTAATGCAAGGAAGTTAATTAAAATGTCTAACACTTTTTTTTCCTTTTTTTCTTTCATTTTGGGCGTTTGAAAGATTTTTGGAAGTTAGTAGCGTCCCGATTTTCACTTCCAAAATATAGCAACCCTACTCTATGGGTAGTTGCATAATATAATATAATATAATATAATATAATATAATATAATATAATATAATATAATATAATATAATATATAAGATTTCTTCTTTGAATTTTGAGTTTTATTTATGGCCTTTAGGTATCTGAGGCTCAGACCGGAATAGGAAAGGGGGAAAGGATTCGGAAAGGTGTCAGCCAGGGCCTATGTTGAAGGTGCCATGCTGACATTTGCTTGGTCTGACCGAGGAAAAACCCTGACAAAAACCTCAGTCAGGATCCTGAAGGTCTCTTGTTTCGTGCTCTCAGTTCAATGTAGATAGATGTGCATACATTGGAATTTCGGAAGAGGTGTGGAGTAGAAGTATTACGAAGTTCAAAATTTGTTCCGGAATTCTGAATGTCTTCCATTCCGGAATTTTTCAAAATTCTGACGCTTCGTAATTCCGGAATTCAGACTTTCTACATTCCGAAATTTTTGACGTTCCGAAATTCCTACATTCCGAAATTACTAACGCACTTAGTGTGGAATTCTTTAGCTTCTGTGCGAGAAATTATTGAGTTGTGGCCGTACAGTCTGTACAGATGATTGGCTCTCCTTCTTACATTTAGACAACAAATTATTCGATGCTAACGACTTCCTACTAGAAACTCTTCGTTCTGACAGAACCCCCCCCCCCCCCCACGAAGTAACTCAGAAGCTAACAGAAATGTATTTCTTTGTGAGCATAAGAAACATTTTTGTTCGACAAAGATAGATATTTGTCTATTCTGCAATCCATTATTGTGTATTTCCCATTGTATGTAGCGCAAGCATGTATCTAGAATGTTTTTTCAGGGGGGTCCAGCGCCTTCGGTGATTCTGAGGTCTGTCTGGGTGTGGAATGTACGGAAAATGCATATATATTTTACATAATAGTTCGTGGCGTCCTCAAATCTTTCAACGTTAATTTAACTCATTTTCCAACGTCATGGAATGACGAAATTTTGCACAGTGTCGTAAGTCGGGTGACAATACAATATTCCATTGTTACTTTCATATAAATGCTGATATGAAGAATTTATAAAGTGACTGTATATGAGAGCGCCCTTCATGCTTTTCTTTTTGATCATGCGTAAACAAAATTATATTTTACTTTTTAGTACGAATTGTTTAAGAAAAATGTGTCTTCAAAAAGTGTTTTTATTAAATTTTTTTTCTAAAATGACACTAACTTTACAAAAAGAAAAAAATCGGGGGAAAGGGTAGAAATAGTACTAAATTACGAGTATAAACACCAATAAATGTCAATTGCGGCCAATAATGAAGCATAAAACGTAATTAACCAGAGAAACGTGAACACCAAATGTTGACATTTTTGTTTATCTAATAACATTAAAATTTTGTGTATATTGTAATGTATTATTAAGTATTATGCATTGTACCCATTTGTAAACACCAATATAGCATTCCAATTGCAGTCAATAAAAGAACGAAATACATAATTAACCATA
The DNA here is from genome assembly GCA_022664845.1 of Lepisma saccharinum. Classification (NCBI taxonomy): domain Eukaryota; kingdom Metazoa; phylum Arthropoda; class Insecta; order Zygentoma; family Lepismatidae; genus Lepisma; species Lepisma saccharinum. Next base: position 29,780 of record JAGDQP010009249.1, read on the forward strand.
AAAATAAGCACGACGTATCTGTAGCGAAAGAAATAAAAGCTATCAATTGAAGAAATACGATATAGCACATCAGAAAATAATGATTTCGAAAAGAAAATACTTGTCAAAAATAAATTTCAATATGAGCGGACCATTAGAACCAAATTCATGGGCGTGGCCGTGTCGGTCTACTTAAATGGGAGGTACCGTAACCATCAAGTGGGAGGTACCTTCACTGTAAAAATAGGAGAAGACACAACGTTCATCCAAAAAATGGAGGCAACTGAGCTGCCTCCACTTTTTGGATTAATCTACATTCAGCCAGTTTTCGGTTGAACGTTTTACTTTCTGTAAAATTTCAAAATATATCCTTTTATACGCATACATACATATATATGACTGTTCCAACGTATTTCATTCAAGCAGAGCATTTTTTAAAGTAGAAAAGAATAAAAGGTAATATTCCTTTAAATTTATAAAAAATAAGTTGAAGCGGTCGGGTTTCGATCCAGGGTCCACAAGCATACTGCCCAGATGCTCTTACCACTTAGCTGCGAACGCAGTTGGTGTTTCTGGCTTTCCGAGTGATATCTATAGCTAGGGTTTTACTTCGAAGGAAGTTAATCATAACACGTTTTTAATTTTACTACGACGAATGTCTCGTGAAAATAGGAGCGATACGTTTGCTACAGTGTAAAGATTTATACCTAACTTAATTTCTCTTTCCGCCAGTGCAGTCTTTGCCTTTCTCGGTCTACCAGTGAACTGTTTGCTGTTCACAGTGTAAAGGCAATATAAAAACTCAAAATGGCAGGGCGTTCAGTGACATGCAAGTAACGTTACTCCTGTTACTGGATTATAGAATATCCAACTAAGGCTTAAACTTCATCCACAAAAGTACGTAACCTCAAAGTAGCCAGTTTAGCTTACACTTCGATTAGAAAATGACTGAGTTTTACGCGTAAAATAAGTTGAACGTTCACCGACAAATCACTTTGGCCAGTTTCAACCCATTTTCAGTTAACATTAAGCTATTCCAAAAAATATGTTAAACTTTAAAATGGAGTTAATTTTACCAATCTTTCCCCTAAAAGGTTTACACTATATCCACGTTTAAGAGTAAATACAACAAAACGCTAATTTTTTACTTTTATTTCTCCATAAAGCGGAGTAACTTTAATCCGTTTCGTGTTTGCACTTTTTACAGTGTTTGGCGTGACAACGACATGTAAGACTTTAGGGGTATTCGGTATTGAGATTTTCATACCGACTTTCGGTATGTTTTGGATACCGAACGATACCGAAATACCGAAAATACCTAAATACCGATAGTACCGAACGATATCAATATACCAAAATACCAAACAATATCAAAATACCGAAAAACAATTATATTGCGCAATATAGAAGTAGGGGAGAGGTGGCTACCTTTGAACACGTTGTTGGGCATATTTAACTTTGTTTCCTGACACTCAGGAGAATTTGTTCAAAGAGATAAATAACATATGTATTGGATCATATTCAGCTCGCCGAAGAAAATGACGTACTTCATTGTCACTTTAAAGCAAGGACAGGAACTGGGTGGCTATCGTTTAAAGGTGCTCCCCTAGGGGATAGATTTGAACAAGGGTTGGGTAGCTTTGAACATATCCTTACTTTTATTACAGGATCATTTAACTTCTTAGTAAACGCTTCTAGATACAAATACAGAAGCAGAAGAAAGTAAACTAAAGTTTTACTAGCCATACAAAAAATACAAACTACACAATTATTATTAAATGTTGAACTTACTTGCTTGCTTGTTTCTTTATTGGTTTTATGAGTATTGCATAACCATTAGGCTCGCATAAACTTTGAACTCGTAGAAATTTTGTTAAAAATGTTACACATAGCCTAACTGAAATGCTTTTACACTGTTGATAAGTTGCATACTAATTTTTCTTCTCAACAGTAAGTTTTAGCTGTAGGGACAAAAGCTGCTACCGTGTTCAAATCTACCCCACTCTTTTTGTTCAAAGCTGCCCTAGTACGTCCAATTACGCATATTTTGTTATTATGGGAAAAGGAGAAGGGTTATCAGAAAGCAACAAGGACAATTTAATGCGTGAAGCAATGTAGTTACTTCGTAAGTTAACATGGAAAGATATGCTACAGTTCTCTTCTCTCCAGAAGCTTACAATCTCTGACATGAATTTTTACTTTGGTTCCCACAAATTACATCAAGTACCATACTTCGCCAGGTAACGCACACAAATGGTGAAAAACAAATGACAGCTGTGCAGCATGATGTTTGCAATTTATAAATGTTGGACAAAAGAAATTTCGTTTTATAAATTAAAAGATATCTACACTGTTCTAAGATGCCCCTGGTTGAAATGTTCCCTATCTTCCCTACTCATGAACGTATGTACCGGTATTTAGGGGGTTGACCTGGACCCCCGCCTCGAAATTCCTGTTAATATGCAAAAACTAGTATAATTTTAGGCGTAATTATCTATATTTAGGGTTGTAATTCCTTTTACACAAGAACCTTGTGTTAGGTAAACACTGAAATTAATACAGAAAAATTGACAACCACCGCGACCGGGACTCGAACCCGGATCTCCCAGTTGCCTCCCGGGTATTCTGTCCATTATACCACCGCGGCACGTCAATTTTCTGTTTATATAGACTACTCCTCATACCTTAACACTCTTCCAGCCCCAGTAGCTGGCTACGAAGTCAAGGCACCCCATACATTTCAAGATTTTCATTCAGGAATTTGTTCTGCAACCGTGCAGTTCGAAATAATATATGTAATTCCTTTTTTCACAAGAATTTTGTGTTAGGTAAACACAGAAATTAATACAGAAAAAATGACAACCACCCGGTCGGCAGCATATGGGTGCAAATGTCAATTTTTTTACCTTGCCAGTGTAATAATATAGTGTATATTATGTATAATAATAATAATAATATAGTGTATATGTATAGTGTATCAGTACAAAAAAAACTTCGGGGTAAAGGGAAGAGTGATGCAAGAATTCTACTCACAAAAGAAGTGATATCCATTTTGCGAGTGACTTTGTGTCACTATGGCGAAAGTGTTCCCTTTGTAATAAAATTAAGAGAATTAGTATCCTTCCGCCATAGTGACACAAAGAAAGTCACTCGCAAAATGGATATCACTTCCTTTGTGAGTAGAATTCTTGCGTCACTCTTCCCTTTATCCCGAAGAGTTTTTGTACTGATAACACTTATTTTATCAGGTTGCTTATTAAAAAAAATATTATAACTTTTTAAAGACATAATTTTCTTAAACAATTCATACTAAAATTTAAAAATAATTTTGTTTATGCATGACTAAAAAGTAAAGCATGGGGCGAGGTCTCATATACAGTTGGTTTATAAATCCTTCAATTGCCCCCCCCCACATGCATTTATTTTTAGTCATGCATAAACAAAATTATTTTTTACCTTTTTGGAAGGAATTTCTGATAGAATCGTAAGAGTAGTAATAAAGATAAACAAGAGATACTGTACATACACTATGGAAGTTATACAAGTATGTGCTCCAACAACGCCATATGCGGAGGAGGAAGTCAAAGACCTATACGAGGAGATACAGAATATTTTGGATAGTAGAAAATCGCATTACAAAATTGTAATTGGAGACTTCAATGCGAGAGTAGGAACTAAGCGGAACAGTGACACGAAAGTGGAAAACTTTAGATTTGGCAAAAGAAACAAGAGAGGAGAGAAGTTAGTGGAATTCTCAGAAGGCAACAGACTGTTCATTTCCAATACATTTTTCAAGAAACCGCCTCAGAGGAAGTGGACATCGAAAGGCCCAAATGGAACCAAAAACGAAATAAACTACGTTCCATCGAATAACAGGGAAATTCTGCAAGACGTGTCTGTTCTGAACAGTTTCAAAACCTCAAGTGATCATAGGATAGTGATATGTAAGCTGAAACTAAATACTGGAGTTGACAGAAATAAGATTATCAGAGGAAAACCGCAACTTTTAGATCTGGGAAATCAAGGAAAACACAGACAGACATTCGAGATAGAACGAATAAGCAACAGATTCAACGCCTTGGAAGAGTTAGAAGATAAAGAAGACATCAATAGCAGAAATAAAATACTGACTGAGATAATAAGAGAGACAGCCAAGGAAATAGCAGGCATCAAAAAGGGAAAAGAGCAAAATCTCTTAAGAAGCATAGGAATTTACATAGATACAACGAACATCTTGTTAGAAATACAATCGAGGAAAACAAGAGCCTGAAGAAAACCAAACAGCAGCTCATAATAGGGAAAAAACAAATAATTGTAGTTAAGAGACCAGACGGGATCGTAACACGAAATAAGGAAGAAATTATAAAAAATATTTTAAAATTTCTACCGAGAATTGTACTACTCTGATGAAGAACTAGGAAATGAAGACTCAGAAGGAAATGATGTAGAAGTCTCAGACGTAATGAAGGAAAAAGTGGATAACGTACTTCGAGGGATGATGAACGGAAAATCGCCAGGAGAAGATGGACTCACAGCAAAGAAGTTTAAATTAGAGGTGTAAAGATCAAAGAGGAACTTGCCAAATTATCCTGAATGTACCTGAGGACGATAGAGACCTGATTATAGGGGTCCACAGTTGCTGTGCCTTTGCCGACTTCACGTGGAGTCAGTTGATAAAGTCAATAACGCATCGGCAGTTTTGAGTATGGGGTAGAAGCCAGCAGCAAAATCCATTTCAGTAACATTTTGATATAATTCGAAAACTGCTGAGTAGGGATGGCCAGATCCGGATCCAAAAGATCCGGATATCCGAAACTCGGATTTCCGGGGTTCGGATATCCGGTCCAATGGATTCGTCCGATTTGAGTCGCAGATTCAAAGACACAGAATTCGGATTTCGTTATTGTGATGCATCTGAAACTGCGATGCAGGGGTGGTAAATTATGAAAAGCCCTGGCCAATGCCTTCCCCATGCTCTGCCTACCTCATTCCAACCTGAGACAAAAAAAGAAAGGAGAGAGAGAATTCAATTTTGAATGTTATTTATGGCCTTTGGGCATCTACGGCTTAGGCCAGGATAGGGGAGGGGAAAGGATTCTGGAAGGTGTCGGCCAGGGCCTGTGTTGAAGGTGACACCCCGGTATTTGCCTGGTGTGACTGAGGAAAAAACCTGGAAAACCTCAGTCAGGATGGTAGAACGCTGGGATCGAACTCACAACCTCCCGAACCCTACTCTAACGCTCTACTACTGAGCTATGGCGGCTAAATGAGATAGATAGATAGATAGAGGGAGAGAGAGAGAGAGCTCTTTGTCCTACTTCTTCCTTCTCTTCCGGAGAGAGAGACAGAGAGAAGTAAAATGAGGGGGAGAGAGGGGGACCGGGATGAAGTAGGCAGAGCGTGGGGAAGGTATTGGCCAGGGCCTCCCATAATTTGCCATAAATAATATATCTGAAATTCGAAAATGTATTTTATAGAGATAGTTGTGTAGTTGTTTGTTATTGTCTTTTGTCGAAAGTTAGTTGATAGGAACAATTTTTAACGTATTTTATTTTTTTCTCAAATCAATGCTTTATATCAAAAGCAAATTACGTAAACTGGAAAAGGAGTTTCGTATTTTTTTAAATCCTTGCATGCTTAAAAGTGATGAGAGGAGGACATGTTTTTGTTCTTCCCTTCTAAGAGCGCAATGTGTATTACTTAGTGACTGATAACCACGTCACAGAGCAAAGGGTAGTCACGGTTGTCGATGGGGAGGGCGGAATTTGAATAGATAAGTAGGTGCTGTCGATTATTTGTTTTCCTTCTGTCATTCCAATATTATGTATTAGTAACAGACTATTATAGGACTGGTTTCAATGGGCTACTCTTGCAATTCATGTATAACTCAGCAATTTTTCTCTCTTAATATGATTCTGTTTTCCCTCTCTCTCCTCACAATACTCCAAAATGAAGTGTAAATTAAACCAAAATAAAACTTATCGTTTGCTAGCCGAAAAATCCCAAAAAATACGTACGACAGGGTGCCCACAAGCAGAAAAAATCAGGAGAAGGCAGGATATGTAAGGAATTTCAAGATTTGTCAGGAAAGTCAGGAAAATGATTAAATATTAGGTCAAAAGTCAGGAAAAAGTACAAAATCTACCGCTGCGTCAGGAAATTTTCCCTCGGGGGCTCATATCTGTGTGAAGATGCCAGAACATCTTTTCACAAAGCTTTGGAACATATCTCCAAGACAAGCAGGAAATTGCTAGGCTCGATGATTTTTACGCTTTTCTTCTTTCAAACAAACAAACAAAAAACTCATCACTGTGGAAAGCGGTAAAGTCGAGTTTGATATTTCCTACGGAAATGCTACAGTTTTGGGTGGTTTCTCTATCAACTACTCTGCTCTTATTGAAATCCAGTGTGAACATACAATAATAGCACTGTGGAGAGTGCATGATGCTGTTATCCACTGCAAAGGATAGTATTGTCATCATAAGGAAAATGCTCATATATGCAATATGTGCTCGGAGGCGATATAAAGATTATCTGAAACACTGCGTAATGCTAAGAAAATAAAGAGAATAATTATGTAAAAAAAAAAAGAAGGAAAATCATGAATGAAATAAAGAAACGGAGCAAGACGAACGTTCTCAGAAAATCAAGCTTTTGTGCAAGTCGCAAAATTATCATCTGTCGATATTGTTGAAACTTCTGTTTTTGTTCTGGTGATTTTGTTTAATTATTTTAATAGTGTAATATTCATTGCTTATATTCATAGAATTTATTGATATGGATGTTGAGGTTTTTTTTAGCATTTTTTTTGACTTGACTTACATAACATGTTCATGACGGAAAAATTGTAAATTGGTGTTATTTTAATTAGTGTCTTTGTAAAATATTTTAGTAAAAACCTTGTTAATGTAATTTTATTGTAAAAGAAGTAATAAAATCATAAAATTTGCTACTCGTGTGAGATATGGGCAGCTATGGGGCAGGTGAAGACTGCATGTAAAAGAAAACAAAATATTTGGAAAAGTATAAAATTGGATAGTCTGAGAGTCAGAATTTTTTTTTTTTTTTTAATCTGTTCAGGAAATGTCATGAAACTCAAGTTCACAAATTTTGTGGGCACCCTATACGAATTAGGAAAGACTACGATGATGTGTCAATGCCCCAGATATACGAATATCCGAAACTCAGATCCGGATTGTGTTTATTGTGATTATACGTCAAATTTTGGAGCAGGTCAATGCTTGGGACCCGGCCTTACCCGGTTAAGGTTTCGTCACCCGAAAAACAAAGTACAGTATTTGATTATTTCCTTGGGTTTCAGGGGTGACCGAGATCGGAGATGTTACCCTCCAGAGCACGAAAATTACGAAACTGGAGCTCATTATTATCAGACCGGGTCACCAAAACTGACCTGGTTTCAGCTCTCCTTTATATAAGTTATTAGTATTATTTTTTTTTTTCAGAATTTCAGAGGAATTCAGTATTTCAATATTCCGATATTGTTGAGTATATTGATACTTTTCGGTATTTTCCCAGCAAGCCAGGAGACCTAACCCCGACGTCCGCATTTCGTCGGCGAAGCTCGGCCGACGAGCGAGCCGACGGGCAGGCCGACATCGGGTTTTGAAAAATCCCGACAGGAAGCCGACTTGGGCGGGCGGGTTTTGGGAGGGGTTACGCCTCTATGCTGACCCCGACGGAGGCCCGGAAGATGGTCCGACGACCAATCGCCACTTATGAATTGCGCTGACCCGCTAGTAGTTGGTTGGGCCGCTGTCGGTGTCGGCATTTAGGTATATCAATATTTTTGGCAGCCCTTGTAAGTCCGATTGGACCTACGCGGCCGAAGAGGGAAGTACAGTGCAGATTCCCTAAGACCGATGTAATGGTAAAATGAGTGATAGACTTAATTATTCTTTATTTATAGACCACTTTTAATCAAAGGGACAGCAGATAACCCGAATAATAATTAACGAATACATTAGTTCCCATAAATTGAAACATAACGTACAGATCAACACGCAATAATAGAATCGGCGTTGTTAGAATACGATCAATAAATGCACATTTGCTTAAAGCTGTATAGAAACATAATACTATGAATTATGTGACCAGGTATAACAGATAACATTCACTTAGCTATCAAGCTGTCACCACTTAGAAACAAACAGAACGAAGAAATAATTGTCGTATGTTTTCTGTTGTCATATTTAGACGATATAGCATTTGTAAATGATACCAGAGAAAACCTTGATGTAAGTGAATAATTCCAAGAGATTTTAATTTTCTTGTGGCTGAAATGGTCGATTATTGCATTTTGTTGTCAATGTCGTGTCGTGGAATACGTTAAGTAATGTAAAATTTCTGCAAATCTCTATTATCAAAATTTAAGTGGCATGAGGACAAAATGTTGTGTCTAATTTAGCAGTGATTCTAGGAGAAACCTATTTTAGCAGACCACTTTCCTCAATTTCTTTTTGCCCTCTGGTAGTTTTACTTTCTATATTAGTATGACTGTAATGCAGGCTAGCGTATCTGTCAAAACAGACAAAAAGAGATTGATTCAGTCGGTTCAATCTGGTATTAACTCGCTAACTCTTGTCATTAGGTTAGGACGCTAGCACCTCAGAATTAAAGGAGATAAAGACAAAATTAAATTGTATTTGAGTTTAATTATCTTATTTTTTTTTGATCGGGTCACTCTGACGCTGGCAAGGTCTTTTTTAACATGTTTTTATTAACTCGCTTTTTTGTCTGTCTGTTTGGTACAAATTTTGCAATTGACTTTAAGCTCACTTCCCATCATAATTCAAAATTATCCTTAAATGAACGCAACGCCGCAACTATTTTGTGAAATTTGGGTTGCCTATCTCGCAGGGAGTTCAATATTCGTCTAGTACACATAAAAAAATTAATTATAAAAGATAAAAAACACGCATTTTGAACTAGAAAGTAAAAAATAATAAATTGAATTAATCTTATGAATCGGCAAATAAACGCGTGAGTGCTCTTGCTTACCTTATCATAAAATCGTAATATCTAAGAGAACCCACTCTTTTATTTTCCGATTCATAAGATTAATTCAATTTATTATTTGTTTACTTTTCAGTCCATCTTAAAAAGCGTGTTTTTTTAAAAATCCTTTTTTAATTATTTTTTTCGTATTTCAACCTTCCCGTTAACACCTTAACCAAAGCAGATAGAGAGAAAGTCGTTTCAAATTTGGGTTCTCAACTATCTTAATATATCTAACCATTTCTAATTTACTGGCAGATCCTTTTCATTTGTTTAGCTTTCTTCATTTGAAAAATTCACGTTAGTTCTACTATATGCCACCAAGCCATCGTAGCAGTGGTAGGACGTTGGCGTAGCATTCGGGGGGTCGTGAGTTCGATCCCAGCGGCCGACCATCCTGACTGTTTTCCCAGGATTTTTCTCAGTCACACCAAGCCAACACCTTTCCGAATCCATTCCCCCTCCCCTATCCCGGCCTGAGCCTTAGATGCCTAAAGGCCATCAATTAAATTCAAATTCATTTCTACTATACACAGTTCTGTATATTGTCATCGGGTCATCACTAAGTATTCACTATAAACTTATTTTTGCTTGTTTTCCTTATCAAATAAGATAACTAAACAGGTACACTGTAAAAAAAATCCATTCTTTTACGCTATAAAAGCGCCTTTACCCATGAAATGAGCAAAGTCTTGATCATTTTTTCTACGTTTCCTCGACGTTTTTTATACGTTATAGTGCATCGATAAACAGGTTTGGTAGCCAAGAAAAGAAGTTTTGAAATGTTGGTCGGAGCAGCGAAGCAACCCATTTAATTGATCATCCACTCGTTGCTCTAAGGCTCAATAAAATATTCACCATTCCCAGTAACTCACCCCCACCGCCTGACTGTACATGCACGCTATTCTATAGCTTTTGAAAAAAAAAAATGTATCTAATGATAAACTGAAAATCACAAGAATTTTGTCATATTTAACCTAGTTTCGAAATAGCACTTGTTATTGAACTATGCATATATATCAAGTCAATAGTCATATAATTACACGTTATTCTTCTCTTTGCATGTTTATGCAATATCAGCGGAAAAATCATGATGTATCTTTCAGGTTGAAACGAACCGTTCTTGCACGATCGGTGTTACTTTATTCCCTTAATTTTGAAGGCCGCAGTTAGAATATAAAATACGTAGCATATTAACCTGATGTTAATCAATGTAATATATTGTATCGCACCTCACACTCGTGTTCACTTAAACAAGTTTCTTCCTCCTCAGTTCCGATCACTAGCTTTATACAATTTATTGGTGGAACTATGGTACCCCTCTATGGAATCCCCCAGGACTAAATGAAACTAGTATTCTCAGAAGCTTCAAACTTCCCTGATTCACATTCGAAATGTTAGCACAAGAAAAAAGTGTTCCGAAGGGTCAAAATCCAATATGGCCGCCAGCCGCAACATACATTTTTTTTAAAACCATACCTGTGTAACATTTTTTTAGAAAAACAAAACTAACAACAATGGAACTATGAAACATACTTTGTTTTACTTGGTAAATAACAGACAATTAGCGAATAATATTGTTATGCGTATATTAGTCTACGTTTAGAAGAAAAAGAAGACGAAATATCAGAAATTCCAAATTTGTACGCATTTTTTTGCTTTCAATATTTACACTTTTATAGTGTAATCTGCTTAAAACTCACAATAGCAGAAACAAGTTTCAGCTAAAAGTTATTGCCTGTTTCATAAGCTTTAAAATTATATATATATCAATATGGCTGAGCAATTACTGTGTTAGCTAATCGGTAGCAATGAGGCGTACTAATGCGAGAACAATGCTTTATTTTCTGTGACGACTGTGTTCCCTATCTTCATTAAGCTGTTGTGAGCTGTCAACGATTATGACTATTTGTCTTTACTGTGTAGCGACAAGTAAAAAAAGGTAATGAATTGATAGTGTATTCTAGCGGCATTTTCTTGTGATATATCACGTACACAGATAGCATGCCAGCTTGCAACAAGTTTGAGTCAGGTCAAAATTGCTATGTGGGTAGTGAAAATAGGTAGAAAAGGGAAGAAGGTACTTCAATTGTAAATTATTTTATGCGCTCAGCAAGAGCAAATAGAATCTCATAGAAGGTTAGTCATATTTCTATTAGTCGGAAATTAAATTTAGCATGTAATTTTAGTTATATATATATATATATATAGATAGATAGATAGATACAGATATATATATATAGATATAGATAGACAGATATATATATAGATATAGATAGATAGATATAACTTATCTTTGAAGATGTGATACTTTCAATTGAATCTTGTAGGTTGTTATATTTATTATTTTCTGTCGGAACGTAGTAATTGGTTATCATTTAAAAGAAAATTTGTCATGATTTTTTTTAAATTTACGAGGTGGAATGAATGCATTAAACTTAACAATTTACTTATTTATTGGAAATGCAATAAAAGAAGAATGGTCGGTTTTGATTACTAGTATCAAAGCTGATTATAAATCAATACAGACCGATAACCCACATCATCTTTCAATATCTCCAACTTTTTTAAAGACCTCAGAAGCAATGTTCGATTTAAAAAGAAACTACTTCATTTGTGGAAAAGAATCCAGTATTAAAACTGCACCAGAGCACAAGAGGGATTTTCATATGTTTGTGACTTTAGAAATGAGGTAAAATGTTATCAAGAAATGTGGCTTACGAAATGATGAGTGGGGAGAAAGGGTAAGGGCTTGGATTCTTATTGTGAGTAATCTTGTGGTACCAGAAATACAGTACCATTGAAACGGTTCCAAAGATTTTTAAGAACTAAACCAACTTGGGAACTAGTTGGTCGATCAAAATAGAAACTGGGGAAGTTATTTTCTGTGTTATGTGAGTACATATAAAACGGTGACGAATGCCAGTACATTCTGAATGAATTAAAAGATATTATGAAACATGTATCTGATCAAGAGGATTGCTGTTATATACAGACAAACATCTTTAATCACATTTTAAGGATCGGATAATTGTTTCAAATGTTTCTGGAAGGAAAAATGTACTCTGCTTATCGAACACGGTTCATAAAATTATGTATCCGTGATAAAACGACAGGAAAACTGCCCCTGCTATTGAATGGTTAAGGATAGTATTAGCTGCAGCCGACATCAGACCGATGGCTTATGAATGAAGAATATACCCAGATTTCATTGATAGCAAGTGTGACGGGCAAAACCTCATTTTCAGTCTTTATGGATAGAGTAACAACGAAGAAGAATGCTTCTGAATCACAGAAAGTTAACAGGAAGTGCATTGTGATAAACCATCCTATAGTGTCAACTGTAAGACCAAGATTATTCCTGTTACCCATGCAAACAAGTCTGTTAATAACCCTTCGCCTATTATATGGTTCAAAATATCTATTTAATCTATTATCGTTCATTGTAGTCTGCACAACATAACATAAAACATAACACGACTCTCTCATCAGTGCAGGACTATCAAAACTTAATATTGAAAGGTTTTTTCAGCATGCGTTTGACAACATAGATGACAACATGCACAAGACATCCATCCGTCCGCTGCATAATTTAAGTACGTTCAATGCTATGGAAGGGATCCACTGTAATACAGCTAGTATCAGTACTAACACTCAGGTAAAGATTCAACGAATTCAGAGTGGTTCTTTTAATTTTGAAAGTATTTGTTTGCGTTAGAACCCAAAGAAAAAGTGGAGGAAGTGGCCTTAGTAACGTGCTTGAGGATTTCAATGAACTCAAAAACTGTCGGAAACCTCAAGAAGCAAATTACTCATTAATTTGATGTGGTTTGCTGGATTTAACAAGCAATATGGATGCAATTGTTTCATGAACAACCTTACTAGTAACTATGAAAAGTGTGAATCGATGTACATAGTGCCAGTAATATTTATAAATTTGCGTCCTAGGACTATTTACACCCCATTATGCTTGACAGCAGATCAAAGTAGAAAACTCAGCTAGTTATCATCGTCATATTTGATCTACTTGAGTTGAATTGGATTCAATTATGACCTTTAGGCATCTATGGCTCAGACTGGGATAGGGTAGAAGAAAGGATGCGCACTGTGAACCCGAATAGTACATTCTCCTTCCAATTTTTCCTGCAATCCATCCTTACGTTTCAAACTAACCTTAATAATGTCCATAATTCTCTTTCCACGATTACAGTCTCTCTTTCAAGATATTTCCCACTTAATCAAAATCAATAATTCTTCTTTTATTGTATTTCCAATAAATAAGTAATTTGATAAGTGTAATGCATTCATTCCGCTACGTAAATTTTCACAAGATCCTGACAGTTTCTTTAAAATGATAATCGATTACTACGTACTGACAGAAAATAATAAATATAATCTAAGCATATACAGTATATACTTTACAAGTTTTTGTAATTAATGTTATTAGACTTCTTATATTATTATGTAGGATGGTTTCATTAACAAATAGTTTCAATTGCTTTTTTACACATCATTATATATTGAAAAACGTTGTCTAATCTTATTCACTTCATTCTTACTTCCTTGCACAGACAACTTAACTTATTTAAATTCTTATCATTATGTAGTCTAATTATGGTATATTATGTAATCTATGTATTATTTATCATGCATCACTCTAAATTTCTTTGCTTTAAATGTTTTATCAGTTAACGCATTTTATAAATTTTGTGTATTTCCAACTAACTTTATAAATAACAAATTGTATCACTTTATAAATTTTTAGGCACCCTATTTTCATTAGCAAATTCTTGTGCGCATATGCACAGAAAAAGATAATGCAAGATTAAAACAAAATCTATATTTTAAAATGTAATTTATCAATATTGCATATGAAGAAACTTATATTATTTATCAATGTACTGTTACGAAAATATTTATACAGTATTCTGAAAATATATACCTACGTCATACATGATTATGTATTTCTATTAATTTTTAAATATTTACAAAACTGATGCCAGTCAATTATTCTTCCAAATATGTCCGTAGGAGTACTTATGAGAAAGAAACGATTGTTTTAGATATTTGAGTATATTTCAATCATGTATGTATTGTTTTTTTACAAAATATGTTGTTTTTTTTTTTCTTGTAATTCAAACTTTGAGCCAAAATTTCTCTTACTTTATATATTTTTTTCTCCATAACTATAAGCAAGTGCAAACCATAGGTTCTTGTTTGTTGATGGAGGATGGATAGCAAAGTATTTTAGTAGTAAATTTGACTTCCAAGGAACAGTGGCGTAAGTGTAAGGGAAAACGGAAATAGAAAATTATGTGATTTTTTTTCTTTAGATTTCGTCTTCTTTTTCTTTTAAACGTAGACCAATATACGCATAACAATATTATTCGCTAATTGTCTGTTATTTACCAAACAAAACAAGGTATGTTTCATAATTCAATTGTTGTTAGTTGTTGTCTAAAAAAATTAAGTAACACAGGTAGGGTTTTAAAAAATACATATTGCGGCTGGCGGCCATATTGGATTTTGACCCTTCGGAACACTTTTTTCTTGAGTTAACATTTCTAATGTGAATCAGGGAAGTTTGAAGCTTCAGAAAATACTAGTTTCATTTAGTCCTTGGGGGGGGGGGACTAGCTCTCCCTCTAGTTTGCTCTATGAAGCCACTCCATGTAAATTCAACACACCTTGTCTACCTCACCCTATCATATTTCTATGATATTTGGTTTATTGCTAATACCCATTTAGAATATTAAAAAAAGAATTATTTTAGATTTTTTGATGCACTGCTTTTCGTTCTTGAAATTGAAAATACTTCAATCAGCAAGAACTAGTATGTCGCATCTAAAAATACCAAGCTTTTGGGCACCCATGCACAGTCTAGACGGCTGCAGCTAGAAAAACGAAATTTGGTATGAAGGTAGATCATCACTAGTAGATTAAGAAAATATTACAAAATGTTGGAAAAGTCGCCATCTTGGATCCAAAATTGACACCAAAAATAATTATTCATAGAATACATAGCCTAAACGGTTGGAGATAGAAAAACGAAATTTGGTATGACGGAACATCATCTGGGGTGCCTTCAGACACTTCGTCGGCTTAGCTTGTGAACGTTGTTTATTATTGTCGGAATGCTTCGAAGAAGGAACAAAGTTTAAAAATATATTTAGTAGCCATGTGGTTTCAAGGTACAGCTGTTTTTCAGTCAATTGTCGCCGTGTGAGTGAAACAACCTGTCGTTGTTGCCTCGCGTAATTTTTTTCAATTTTTGAGTGGTGGCGGCAAAATCTCTTTGTACAGAAGGGTTCGTGGAGTGGCAGCATATGTTGAACGTCAAAATTTGTAGACCTGTCTGTTGTTAAAAGAAAAAAACACCGATATCACTTCTCTGTTAGCCGTTACCGTCGAGACACAACGTTTCTTTATTGAAACTTTCAGCGAAACGTTAGGCGACTTTGGACATTGTTCAAACACACAAGAAGATTGTAGGAGGACGGCATTATCAACATTATAACATCAAGAATCTGCAGAAAGCTATTCGTGCTGCTTCTTCAGGGAAAATGACGATTAGACAAGCTGGCTGGTAATATCAGATACCAACAAATACTCACTTTGACAAAAATAAAAAGAAATATCCAGTCATCATGAGGGTCAGAAATGTCTGACAGATGAGGAGGAAAGAAATGCTGTACTTGGGTCTTTAAAATGTGCTGAACGAGGTTTCCCATTTAGAACAACAGACCTACATCGCTTAGTTAAGAGCCACCTGAATAGAACTGGCAGAATCGAAAAACGATTCAAGAATAATTGCCCCGGACGGCGGACTCGAACGGTTGCAACTCTTTCGTTTGTTTAATTTTTGTTTGCTTTTTGTTTAATTTTGTGACTTGCAGCAGTATAGGTTTTTTCTTTTTGGTGTCATGATTGTAACCTGTAAGTGAATTTAATATTGTAGTTGTTAAGAAAATTAAAAATAATAAATACGTTAAATATAAAATAAACACATTAAAAAACCATAAACACTTTAAATGTATAACGTTAATCACTTTCAAATACATAGAAGACAGAGTATAATCATTGAAATCTGTCTGATGACATCTCTGTTACAAGATATAGATCGGAATAAACGAAAAATTCCTTACGTCCGAATTCGCCCCACATTATGGGGCGACTTCGGACATTGTTTATTATTTTTTAAATCATTGTTGAAATAATGTGTACGCTTTTTGTCGTATGCAAACTCATACGTAAGTCATAGGTATTTTAAAAATATAAAAAGTACTATTTACTTTGCAGTACTATTTATATTATGACTGTAAATTTAAAAAAAACTTTAAAAAGTGTCCGAAGTCACCCCAGATGACGTTATTTCAAAATGTCTCCAAAGACGCCATCTTGGATTCAAAATGGCCGCCAAAAATATTTTCAACATCATCTGAGCTAGAGATACGAAATTTTTGCGTAAAAGGGTATTTTCAAGAGTAGTTTAGAAAAATATTGCAATATTTTGAAAAAGTCACCATCTTGGATTCAAAATGGCCGCCCCAAAACATTTCCCTTGCCGTTCGAGCTAGAGAAGTGAAATTTGGTGAGTGTACCATCGCGAGTAGATCACGACAATATAAGAAAATGTTTTAAACGTAGCCGTTTAATCCAAAATGGCTGTCTAAAAACCAATTTTTCAAACCACTGAAGCTAAATAAACGAAATTTGGTATGTAGGTGTGCCTTCACGAATATGCTACAATAAATGAAGCAAGCTTAGCCTATGATGACCCAGCCCCCTCCCCCGGGGGGTATGGGGACAGATCTGCATCATAGGGGCGCAGTCCCCATTCTGTCATCCGATGTGTCGTTTAGCTTCCAGTACAATGGCACTTTGAGTACGTAGTTTCAGCCTACTACGAGTTAGCCCATTCACTTTCAATCGAAAAGAACGCCTTTTTCCCGGTGACGAGCTACTTAACTTGTTGTTCTATGAAAGTTCAAAAAGTCAAATATTACGTATTTTTCGTTTACAAAATTACTTAATTACTCAGCAATTTATGATGCTGGAGAGTTCGGAGAGGCCTCATTGTAAAGCTCTTGTAATAAGCTTTCATTTGAAAGGACGTTAAAAAAAATGCTCCTATCAACTCCATTTGGACAAGAGAACAACAACAATCAAATACACAATTATCGCTATAAAATATATGTTTTCGAATTTCAGATTGGTTTTATTTATGGCCTTTTGCCATTTTCGGCTCAGACCGGGATGAGGTAGGCAGAGGATGGAGAATGTTTTGGCAGGGGGCTTTCATATTTTACTATCCCGGCATCGCAGTTTCAGATGCATCATACCAAGCCGCCTTAGCTCAGTGGTAGAGAATTAGCGTAGAATTGAGCAGGTCGTTGTTTCGATCCCAGAGGCCGACCATCCTGACAGGTTTTTTCAGGATTTTTCCTCAGTCACATCAGCTAAATGCTAAGATGGCACCTTCAACATAGGTTCTAGCCGACAGTCACGAATCTTTTCCCCTCCCCAACCTTGACTTGAGCCTTAGATGCCTAAAGACCATAAATAAAAATTCAATTCAACTCAGACGCATCATAAACACGAAGTCCGAATGCTGCGTCTTTGAATCTGCGACCGAAATCGCACGAATCCATGGAATCAGATATGCGAAAACCCAAAGATCCGAATTCGGATATCCGGATCCTCTGAGATTCGTATCTCCGAAGCCTTTTGGATCCGGACCTGGCATTCCAACTCAACAGTTTCCGCATTAGATCAAAATGTTGCTTAAATTCATTTTCGCAGCTCGCTTCCATTCTCAAAACTGTCGCTGCGCTAATTCTTTGTTAATTTACTCCATATGAAGTTGACGAAACTACAGCAATTGTGTTTTCATTATCAGGAAAGACTCAAACGGTACCTGACTAGAACGTACCGCGGTGGATCAATGGTTAGAGCGCTCACCTCTGGCGCTTTGGTTCGTCGGTTCAAACTCTGCCCGTGCCATGTGAGCTTTGTTGTGGACAACCACCGTGTGAATGGGTTTTCTCGGGGTTCTCCCGTTTTCTCCCTCTTTCTTTATTCCACCAATCATTCCATCATCATCCATCTGGCCTGAGCCTAAATTGCCTAAAGGCCTTAACAAATTAAATTCGAAGTACCTGATTAGAGCACAATAATTTATCAAGATGATCTTTCTTGATTTCGAAATTAGTTTGTGCGTTAATGTAAATAGTTTAATGTTTATTACCCGTATAATATTCTGCAATACGCTTACGTTTCAGAAACTAACAATAAATGTGGTTGGGTCAACATAAAAAATTAGTTGGCAAAACAATTGTATTCTGTTCAAAATCTAAATATAAAAATCGTTTGACCAACTGCGGAAATTGGTTGGTATCTCAAGCGCTATTTGTCAACGATAAATACTACTATAAAATGCATTTGTTTTAAGTTAGTAACTCAACCCACGAATCCTCAACGATCACGCACTTTTTCTGCTGTTGGGCCAACGGTTTGTGCTACATGGCACATTAATGTTCTTTTAAGGCACTGTATTTACCTGATCAGACATTGTATTTTAAGACCTGATCAGTACTCTAAGGGCCTTGCAAGTTCTTCTTGGAGCCCACTACGATGAAGGATGTTGAAGACCCTTGAAAGGTGTTTTTAGACTCTATGCATCACAACACCCACTTCCGCGAGGACCCTTTGGTTACTAGTGGGTAGGCCCTTTCTTTGGTATCCCAAGTGGGTCCTTTTGTTTAGTAGGCCGCTCCTGTAACCGTATAGGGCTTAATTACCAATTGTCTCTTAATAAATTTATAGAGATTTTAAGTAAACATAATCCTCGTAATCTTAATTTATATGAAAGAAATTTATTTTTGAAGCAAATGTGTGGGGGCGCACGAGCTTAGGGGATACAGATGTCGCGACACAGTAATGATAAAGGGCGCACCAATTGGAAGTTGCGGGAGGAGCAAAGCCAAGTTCGTTACGCCTCCGAGTCAATGTATAATATCAAAAGAAATTTGGAAAAAGTTTATCATATGTAGCTGCAAAAGTCGTACGTTCTGGACCACATAATATATCTGTAATGGACTTTTTATTGTTTCCAAAATTTAACTTTTATCCTATTACGAAAAATAATTCTATGGTCTGGCTTTATGCCCTTACAAGTTACCATTGAGTATATTCTATTTCATTTAGAAAATGGAGATACAGTTCATTATATTACACTACTTCGTTTTATTTACAAGAAATCTCTTCTTTGTATGCAAAAAGAATGTTGCCAACTTTTTACAAAATATAATCAGGACAATGGTTTGAACTTCCTACCAGTTCTAGACAAAATATTAGTATTACTAGTGTATACCCCTACACAATGCATAACCCAAGCAACATGCTTCGTTAAGCCAAATAATTATGTATATTACTGTTACGACAACGGTTTTCCAACAACGGCCCAACCACAAAAGCACCAGATAAGTAAATAGGTTGGCCTAATGTGGAAAAACTAACGAAGGGCCATCGTGACGAAAAACATGTGCAAGGTTGGTAACATTTTGAGAATCAATATAACGTAAGGTCAACCATAAATAATACGTTAAAACATAACCAAAACATACCCAACAAACCCAATGCTTGTTTCTATAACCAACACCAACCCACAGATGATGTAATTTCGCTTCCAGTTAGGGGAAATATAAAATGGCATTGCGACACTGATTAGTCTGATTCCGGTTCTAAATTTGAAGCAAAAGGTTGTCTGTCATAACAACATTCGCGTGGGTGTTAATGCTGACAGATGCACGTAAAGATTTATTTGAACCCTATTGTATATTTGTTACTTTTTTTTTATGTTTGTAGCGCGTGTTATACAAAAGTAACACGTATACAACTGTCTTTCCTGTCTTTCTCACCACATCCCATGTCTGAGTTCAGGTCAGTGCATATTCGACGTAGTGTTCTTCAAGAATGCCTCCGTAACGGAAAACAAAATCAGAATGTTGCAGGTTCGAATCCATCCGCAAACAAGTGGGAAAATTTTCAACTAAAAATGTAGACGAGAGAGTAAAACACAAAAAGGAATAAAGTCAGAACATAATCAAGATCACGTTTCTTCTAAAACTACGGTAAAAATATACGTATTTCCATTTATTAAAAAGTAAATTTCCATAGCTAGGCATCACTTTTATGGCAAAGGGCCAAATAGTACGTATAGTAAACCGAACCGTACTGAAAACCGTTAATCTAACGTTAAAACATACAATGAAATTTTCGTTAGGCCAACAAGACTTTACTACTTGGGTTCCTTGAGTTAAATATTTTCAGCATTATTAATCGATTGTTAATGTTCTAACTGTACAATAATGCTGGTACTTATATAACACATTGATTTTTTAAAAAAATGGTAGAGCGCTCATGTCTGGTGCTCAGGGTCATCGGTTCGATCCCTGCTCATGACATGTGGGCTTTGTAGTGGACAAACATTGTGTGTGGGGGTTGTATCGGGGTTCTCACGTTTCCTCCTACTTTCTTCATTCCACCATCATCCATACGGCCTGAGCCCAAGTTCTCGGGCCGATGTCGCCTGGATTGGTCGGTGTTATTACTCTTGTTAGGAACTTTTAGGTGTCGTATTTTTTGTGCTCTGGGAGGGTAACCCCCAGATCCTGGCCACCCCTGAATGACACTGTTCAAACGCAATGGCGTATAATAAAGAAATATTTAAAAACACTTTTGCTTTGCTCTCAGGGTTACTAAGCTGAAATTGGGTCACCGGGTCAGACCGAGTCAAGCACAGGCCCGATGACCTGGTTAAAAAATTAACCGAATGAACCGTTTCAGCTCTGGTCAGGAACTCGCGTGCCAATTTTGCCCTTGTGATCTGGAATTTAAGTTTATATCTTAGCTACAGAGTGAATCGTTAAAACGTCAATGTAAATAACAATATAAGTCCAACTCAGGACGTTTAATTCATCACTTGACGCGGTCACTGTCGTAATTAATAATGATGTTCTGCCCCGGAGGTAAGTTTATGATCCAAAGGTGTAAAGTGAACCAACAGTAAACTGCCATTTTCTTCCATCGGATGTACGTGACATCCAAAGGAGGATACTTGTATCAAAAGGTGGATTCCAAACCATTATTTACAAACAGGGTATACAAACGGTACAAATATACATGGTACAAATAAAAGCTTCTTAAAATTAGAAGAAGAAAAAACATTCTTATCTGTACACCGAGATACAATTTTCTTAGAACTGAGACATTTTCATTCTACATATTGACATTCTCATTTGATATTGACATTCTCATTTAATTGAAAATGAGAATATGCTCGTTTAAACATCAGATCACTTGTAGTATGTTCTCATTCTCAATTAAATGAGAAAGGTCGATGTCTCATTTCTAAGAAAATTGTTTCACGGTGCACAGATAAGAACTATTTTTCTCAATTTTAAAAACTCTTATTTTAACGGTCTACCTTCAACCAGTACTCGAACCAGGGATTCTTAAGTACAAGACGACGGGGAACATCAACTGAATGAAACTGATTGACGCTATGACTTTGATGAAAACAAAATAAATGAATATGTGAACAGCAGTATATATGAAAAAGGAAGATTTTGATACACTTACATGTTTTGGCATATATTGATAACATTCTGTGAGAACCCACAATGTAGACAATTTAACAGCAATAAAAATGCAAGGCAAATTACGGAATCCATACATTGCGTTGCTTCAACCGCACAGGACATTGTACCAACAAGCTGTTGTCTTCACGAAAGAGGAAAAGGCAATGCATATAAACAACTCATGGATCCAGTAACGTTTGAATCGCGCAGACGTACAAAGAACTCATGATTGATTAAGTTAGAAAAGCAGAAGGGACTGATAGGCAACTTGTCATAGTCAGATGGCGACTGGATACATCAAAACTGTTCTTTTATGCATCCAATACAATTGCAGTAGATTTTGTATTTCCATTAGCTTTATAGTTTGTCCTTTGTTACCTTATTGTAGTGAAATGTTAGTACGCTTTCGTAATACTCAGCACTTAGCCAACACAAATGGATTAGCTATAGATTTACAATAAGAATGTAAAGACCAACGTATTTACCAACAGCAAACAACGATATAATTATTTTACTATTATGCTTTTACATAGGAAAAAGCAAATATGTAAAAATGGAAGCTAGACAATGGCCAAATCCATTAACGTAATCTTCCAAACTAACTCACATAGGATGTTCAAAGTAGCCTTGACACATCAGTCTATGTCTAAAGAATTAATTATGGTAAAATACGGAAGAGATATTTTCGACGTTTCTAACATCAACGGCAATAAACTTGATGGACGTAAAATGAAAAATTCAGAAGGATCAAGTAAAGTCTTCACGTATAAGACGAAACTAACCCATTCGTGTAACTATAAAAGGAGAATTAAGCCAGTTCAATAGGTCCTGATGGTGTCTCCCAGAGTACAGTGTAAAGGGCGTGGACAATATTAATTGCCACTGTTTGTACTAACGTAATTATTCGTGTTTGTTCCGAGATAAATGTAGATTAAAACCGAAATGTGTCCTGTTCCCATCAGAGATGGCACGAGTCATTGGAGTCAGGTTTTGGACCGAGTCGCCGGGTTTATGTTTCGGGTCAATGACCCGGAGGGCAAGGCATAGATTTAATTAATTCTTTCCTCATTCTACACTGTTGGAATTGATTTTTTTATTTATGGCCATTACGCATCTAAGGCTCAAGCCGGGATAGGGGAGGGGAAAGGACGCGGGAAGGTGTCGACCAGGGCTTCTGTTGAAGGTGCCATACAGGCATTTGCCTGTTGTGACTGAGGAAAACCCCTGGAAAAAACTCAGTCAAGATGGTCGGCCGTTGGGATCGAACCCACGATCTCCCGAAAGCGAAGACAACGCTCTACCACTTAGCTACGGTGGCTCGGTATACAAACACTGGTAGGTTTGAAGAGCCTTTCTTTAGGATGACCAGGACCGGCGTTTTAACCCCAAATAGCACGAAAAATACCACGCAGAAAAGTTCCTGACAATAGCACAAAGGCGGGTATCCCTGATATGGCCCATGCTAAGGTTTGAGAATTTTTCTAGCCGCCATTTTGAAAGAAATCAATGTCATTTTTTTTTAATCGTTTTCATGGATTAATGGACTTTCATAGAAAAAAATTGCATGCCCCATGAAAATAGCACGCAATCCAGTAACACTGAAGGTATTTGGAGTCAACATAGGTGATTACAAGAACTACGAATTTGGCAGACATGCATATGTGTTACGGAGAAGCCCGTGATAATGGACGTGCAGCATGTCGTATCTACAGAGAGAGATTTCCGGACAGGCAATGCCCAGACTACAGATTATTTGCTAGACTTCATCAACGTTTACGTGAATCGGGATCATTTCGTCCAACATTCGTTGGTGGTGGGAGGAGCCATACACCAACGCCAAGCTTTGAAGAGGAAGTCTTGGACAGAATAGAACACACGCCATCAACATGCATTCGTGTGATAGCTCATCACATGGGTACAACTCATGAATCTATTTGCCGTGAACACGTGTGCTACGAGAGCAACAGCTTCACCCATACCATCTGCAGAAGGTGAAGGCACTGAGACCTAATGACTACAGTCCTCGCCGTGCATTTGTGCAATGGCTTCTACAACAGCATGATAGTGACCCTACATTCCTACTACATATGATGTTTTCGGACAACGGATGCTTCACGAGGGACAACTTTTTCAACACAAGAAACAGCCACATTTTCGATGAAGAGAATCCCCACGCTCAGTTCGTTGGCTCTCACCAGGAAAGGTTTTCTCTAAATATCTGGGCTGCTTTCCTCCATGACCACTTGCTCAGTCCATTCATCATGCCGTAACCTCTGAATGGTGCGGCGTATCTTGCATTCCTGCAGGAGACATTACCACAACTGATGGAGGATGTACTCCTCGCAGTACGCAGGGCCATGTGGTTCCAGCCCGATGGAGCCACATGTCATCTCACCATGGATGTCCGCGAACACTTGACAAACACTTATGGAGGGTCGGTGGATTGGACGAGGAGGGTCGGTCGCATGACAGCACGCGTCCCGGACCTTACCCCGTTCGATTTCCTTTTGCAGGTATATGTCAAAAGCCTGGTGTACTCCGCTACAGTTGTTAGTAGGAACAAGCTTATTGCAAGGATTAGCGACGCGTTTAATTACATACGAAATAATCCTGAAATGTTTCCAAGTGTTCGAGAGTCCCTTCTTCGGCGATATCGCAAATGCAATCTGGTGCAAGGTGGCCACTTTGAACACTTCTTTTAATACAACATAAGGGTACATGAGGCATACCGTCACATCTTATGTTACACTCAATAACTCCTCAGGTTTTCTTCACTCCATGTACAATACTTATGTTACACCTCTTTGTAAATGTATTCATGCTAACCGATGCTGTAAGTTAAATTGATGCAAATAAATGTATGTATGCACATCAATTAACGCATAATCAACGCACGTTATACGTTCCTACACAAATCTTGACATATTGCTACAGCGAAGCCACACATTGCCTCATTATGCAACCACGCATAACATTGTTTATTCCTTCCCCATCTTGCACCTGCATGAGGTATCGACTTTCAATCAACGTAGTATTGTTCTCTGGTATTAAGTCATTCTCTACATGCTCTGATCAACACAATTTCGTTGTTCAATTCTTGGGGAATCCCTTATTTCACTCGGGAATCCCTCAACCACTTTCCCATCACTTCTGACATGTGTATTTTCCGAATGAGCAAGACCGAATTCATTCACGAAACGATGGACCGCAAGCTCTACAGTTTTTAGTATTCGAAATAAATCAATAAACTTTCGAAAACTTTATTTTTATAAGTTACTAAACTTTGGACTTCGGCCCGTTACGATTCGCCTTTAGCTGTTAAAATCCACACCCATGCCCCTGCCGGGACTCGAACCCGGGACCTTCGAACCGATGGCCTACCGCCGCAGACCGCTCGGCCACTCGACCGGCCGAAATAAATCGAATTGAAATACAATTTTGGACGTTTTGGGGGTTCTTTAGTGTCGAAACTACACACGATAGGGCGCATGTTCATATTAACTTTTTTATTATTTTGATATGAGGATTCACCTCCCGAAGTTTGTACCAGAGGTCCTGAAATACCCTGTGTACAGACAGTACTAAAGGAAATTTTCACTTCTGGCTGAGCACTTGTTTGTTTACTGAGAGTCACACAGCAACGGTGCAATTTTGGTTATGGGTCTTTTATATTCTCCGTCAGCTGTTTTTCATTGTCAGTGCTTGTTTGTTGTAAGAAAGGAATCATTAATTCACATTGAGATATTCCTGACGTTGTGCATGGGCTCAGGTGATCATTTTTCTTCAGACATAAATGTTGGGTCCACCGGTTCACTATTATTGAGTTGGGGAAGGGTGTAATCTTGTAGCCATTTCGGCCCTTCCCACCATAAGGGATGTCGTCCCAATGCGTATGGTGCAATGCCACGAGATGAGCAGTCCGCAGGGTTTTCAGTTCTGTCGACATGGCGCCACTGTTCCCTGGGAATTATTCTTTGTATTTCCGACACGCGATTACCTATAAATGTTTTCCACCTGCTTGGTGATACCGATAGTGGAATCACTATAGTAGAATCACAATACGCAGTGGTTTGTTGAATTCAGGTTCTCAGCGAATTTAGCACGACGTTGAATAGTTTTGCTAATAGGAGAGCACCATACAATTCTAATATCTGTAGGGAAATTTGTTTCAAAGGTGCTACTCTTGTTTTGCCAGCAATCAGACGCACTTGAACTTGTTGGTTAGGCGTTATAGATCTCATGTATACTGACGTCGCATAGGCTAGTTGAGGTGAATCACAAAATCCGACAAGTTCGTAACTTGAGGCGTTTGAGTAGCAAATGAACCTGTCACGTAACAAGGCGAGTTCAGCACAGTAATGTTTCCATGATGATATTATGTGTTGTGGGAGGGGTCATTCCACCCCACCTTTAGCTTCCACAATGTTTGAAGAAGTATTTTCACCTTGACTGTGTGGGAAGACAACCATCCAAGAGGGTCAAACATCTTTGCACTTGCAGACAGTATTCCACGCTTTGTAGTAGGAAGATTGAGATTTGGGGCAACAACCACAAAAGAAAACTGATCACATCCAGGATGCCACGACACACCCAGAGTTTTTATTGACTCATCGCCCTGAAAGCACTGTGCAATGTCCAAATCTCGCATGTTTGCATCGACTGCATATAATACTTGTAGCTTACTTGAGGCCCACTTTTGTAATTCAAAACCCCCTTTGATAAGAGACAAACATGTTGGGATTGTAGCTCCAGTGCCTCTGTTACTAAATCTGCACCCGACAACAAATTGTCAACATAAAAGTCGCGTGATGTTACTGGGGCACCCAAAGGGAACAATGATTGTTCATCCACTGCCAGTTGCTGTAAGCATTTCGTGGCCAAATAGGGAGCTGACGCTGTTCCGTATGTCACTGTCACTAGACGATAATCTTGAATTGGTTGCTCTGGAGACTCACGCCACACAATTCTCTGATACTTTGTATCATCAGGATGCACTTTCACCTGACGTTACATCTTGCAAATAACGGCACTTATTGGCACCTTGTATTGCCGGAAACGAATACGTAATGGTATTATGACACACTGTAATTTGGGTCCAACCATAAACGTGTCACTTAATGGTACGTCCGTAGATGTTCGCGCACTACCGTCAAAAAACATACGTAGCTTAGTTGTGGTACTGTCATTTCTCACTACACCGTGATGTAGTAACTAATAGTGTTTCTGTTGTTCTAACTGTTTTTCACTGTCAGGTATAGGTTCCATATAGTCCAGTTTCTCGTACTATTTTATTAATTCTATATAAAATTGTTTTTTCACTGGCTGTCTGTTCAGCCCACGTTCTATTTGTTTCAGTCGGCGCACAGCTTCCTGCCAAGGTCACTGCGATTGTCGCCAAAAAGCTACTTTACAATGTGCCTTCCCTATGTATCTCTCGTGTGAGAATTCACAAAATGTTCTTCACGTTGCATTTCCTCCCTAGTCATAGGAGAGGATGTTGGCACTTCCTCTAATTCCCAGAACTTGTTTAGTTCGTGATTGAGGTCACTACACTGAACGTAATGCACTTCCATAATCGTTTTCCCAGAACACAAGTTCGACGCCCCCGAGAGCACCCACCCTAGCTCTGTTTCTAGCGCCACCACTGCACTCTCCCTGCTAGTCTGACGTCCGGAATACAATATGGCGGCAAAGATGTCTGCGCCCAGCAAGATCTCAACACGATTGAGAGTGTCAGACTGCAGGTCAGCTAGGTTTAATTTATGGAGGTTGAGTCCCAGGTTACTCCTCTGCACCTCTTTCCTGAGAAGAATACCTGTGACGCTAGGTAACACAAGAGCTGTTGCGTTAAATACACGTTGTAGCGTGAATTGAATTCTAGTTACATTATTTCGTTCGATTTCCTAACTTTCGTGTTGGTTAGGCCTAAAATAGACACGGCAGTCGATTTGAATTTTAGGCCTAATTGTTGTATGCAGAATTCAGACACAAAAATAGCTTTTGAAGCTGATTCCAGAAGACAGCGAAATGGTTTGTATTGCCCATAGACGTCTTTCACGAGCACTACCGCGGTTGATAATAATACTTTGAGCGTTGATCGGTTTGACACAAAGCAGTTTATGACTGAATTTTGTGATCGTCTTGAGAACTGTCCGGGGTATTTGAAAAGTGCAATGACGTGTGATGTTTCTTATCACACTTTTTGCAATTGGATGATTTGCATTCACGGATATGACTGGAAGATTTCAGACAATTAAAGCAAAGACGTTTATTTTTTACGAATCATGTCTTTGTTGCACCGACAGTTCGTTATATTCTACACATTTGAACAACGGATGTTTCTGGACACACTTTACTCACGGCTGAGAAATCATATTGTGGAAAGACATTGTTTTTCTCCCGAATCTGACATTTGGAGGGCTTGGTTTATTGCTTGTTACGCCAATGGCTGACAGGGCGCGCGCGTGAAGACCAATGCATTGCGTTAATTCACTAAATTTGGGTTCATCATTGTTGTGCTGCGAAAGTTTCCATTGTCTTCTCGAAGCTAGGTCCAACTTTTCGGTAGTCAGAAATAACAACATAGCATCCCAGTACTGGACCGGCAACCATAGAACTTTAAGAGATCTTACACTCTCACTCACTGTATCGATAAGTTTTCGAAGAGCTGTGACTGACTCCTGCATGAAAGGAGGATGAGAAACCAGGCGCTTTAGTACTGCATTCACAAACTCCTTTTTGTTTTGGTACCGCGGTCGCAGTAAGTCCCACGCTTCCGTATAATTTGCATCGGTTCTGGGGAGAGCTGGACTGCTCACCAGTCATCACACAACGCACTTTTCAAACATTGGAGTTTTTTTAGCGTCACTTAGATTATTGTTGCTATGCACTGATGTGATAAACAAATCCTTGAATTCCAACCACTGTAACATGTTATCGTCAAACACTGGAAGTTCAAGAATTGGAAGCTTCAATGTTCCACTTGTTGATTCCGAAGGAGGGGGAGGGAGGGTCGCACCCGCCGATCCTATTTTGGTTAAATTCACACACATAAATTCCAGCCTAGCATCAATATTGGCAAGTTCCTCTTCTTCACTTTGAAATGTTGTCATCACACACTAATGACATCATTCAGTAACTGATTTTGTTAACGAAGCAATAGTTGCACCTTGTCTTTGTGAATTTGTATGGCCGACACATTGTTCGTATCTAAACTGGACACTGTATTTTCCAGTCTAGTCACCTTCGCCTTGAGCGCTCTCTTTTAGGCTGGCAAGGCTTCCATGTCTCTTCACAAGTAAACACGCACGAATTACGATAGGCACGGACGGATTACGATAGTCACGCTGTAACTTGCACTACGAATCACGAAAAGGTACCGAGTTCCGAATGGTGGCACTGTCTTTCTCCACACGAAAGAACTCCAGTCCAAGGTTTGACGCCGATTCGAGTTCTTCGATCCGGCCCTCGGAGAACTCCATACACTGCCAATAACCGAGGTATCAACTAGTGCTGTTCACATCTTATGACATTTTCGGTTTTCGGTTTCTGGAAAATCGAATACCTGAAAACCGAAAATCGGTTTTCAAAAACCGAAACCGAAAACCGGTTTTGAAAACCGAAATTGATTTTCAGTTATGAAAACGAAAATCAGTTTCAGCTAAACCGAAGGCATTACTTCCACAATAGATTCTTGCACACGTTCACAATATGCTATGTGATACGTTGCGCTGGGATTAGTACAGGTAGCATGAAATGTTTCCAGTTCACCACTACTTTCCTTATCATATCCACAACCAATCACAATTGACAACTGTGGTCACGACGGGATAATTCTCTCTAATCAGCTCACGCAGCCCATTGTAAAATTTTGAATAGGCTTTGAAATATGGGTAAAAATCAGTATGGGTACAAGTTCAGCAATATTTCAGTTCATCCTTTAATACTTACTTAGTATTAATAAATAAACTAATAGTCACTCTTAAAATTGCTTCATCTCACATTTGGAATCAAAGATGTCTTACGTGAATAAATAAATGATTAATATATTAGCCCTACATAATTCACTAAGGATTTTATCATTTCACTAATACTGGAATTTTTACGCACATTGTAAAAGAATATCAACAAAAAAGAAAGTTTAATCACATCTACTTTGGCGAAAGTAAATTTGTGAATAACCAGAAAGTTAATGGGTAAGAAAGAATGGTCGAAGGAGAATTTTACCGATCCTCCGTTGCGCAGTTCATACTGGTAGCGCTTTGGACTGGTATTCGGGAGACTGCAAGTTCAAATCCTGTTACCCACCATCCTGACGTTTTTCACGATCTCCCTTAAGTTAGATTACACAACGCAAATTCCGGGATGATACCTCGAAAAAGACGTGGACAATACCTTCCTATCCCTTTCCCCGGATTATGTGCGTTGGGATACTGTTAGGATAAGAATTGTGATGCACAACGAGACTTTTTAAGACAGCGAAAATATTCGCATCATTTCAAACCAGAATTCATTTTAGTCTTGTTCAGGTA
>JAGDQP010009250.1:2226-28057 GCA_022664845.1 Lepisma saccharinum
ACTACTACTACAACTACTACTACTACTACAACTACTACTACTACAACTACTACTACTACTACAACAACAACAACTACTACTACTACTACAACAACAACTACTACTACTACTACTACAACAACAACTACTACTATAACAACAACAACTACTACTATAACAACAACAACTACTACTATAACAACAACTACTACTACTACTACTACTAATAATAATAATAGCTAGGATTTTGTGTGTTTGTATATACTTAAGCGAACAGAAATGCGTAAATAAACGTGAAATTCGTTTATATTCAGTGCAATAACGAAGAACGTAATATCCTTTCTGTAATATTAAGTATTCATTATCATGAACGAACAAATGTAGTGTACCGAGCGACCGTAGCTCAGTTAGTAGAGTGTCGGTTTAGCCATCGGAAGGTCCTGGGAACGATCTCAGCGGCCGCAAATTATGACTTTTCCAGGGTTTTCTCCTCAGTCACATCAGGCAAATGCCGCAATGGTACCTACAAACTAGAACCCGACCGACTACCTTCCAACAACATCTCTCCCACTCTGTGGCGGTCTGCTTATATTGCTCACGTTAATAAAGGTCAGTATTTCGATTAATTGCGTTGATCAGAATGTACTGTCACTGTCTTATCCTATGCATATTCACTCAAGCGTTGGCAGAATAATAACAAAGAGACTATTGGGATATTAGTCGCTATAATCTGTTAACTTATGACTTTTAGGCGACTCTGACTGGGATAGAGATGGGGAGGATTGGAAGGGTGGCATTCGTCTGGTGAAACAGAGAAACCTTGGAAAAACTCAGCCAGGATGATCGGCCGCGGGATTCGAATCCGCGTACCTACCTACGAGTCAACTGATTTGGTATGGGTGTATCACTGTTTATATAGTTTTTGTCCCGATGACGCTCTGAGCCTAAGATGCCTAAAATCCATAAATCAATTCAATTCGTGTCCCGATGAAATCCCTAAACTCTCTTAGTTCTTGTGATGCTTGGGACTATTTCGTAAGATAGAAGCCATTTCTCTATGGTATTCACATCAGGCAAATGTCGGATGGTACCTCCAAAACAGACCCTGGCCA
Source organism: Lepisma saccharinum (assembly GCA_022664845.1). NCBI lineage: Eukaryota > Metazoa > Arthropoda > Insecta > Zygentoma > Lepismatidae > Lepisma > Lepisma saccharinum. Next base: position 3,318 of record JAGDQP010009250.1, read on the forward strand.
ACTACCTTCTCACATCCTTTTCCCTCCCCTATCCCATCCTAAGAAAAATAACGAAAAATGTTACGCGAAAACAAGCAAATGAAGTAATACTCTTCAACATCTAGGGCTATAGAAACTAGGAATGGGCACATTTTCCGGAAAAACTGAAAATATTTTTTTTCGGAAACCGGAAAATTTTTCGGAAAACACAAGACGGAAAATTTTCCGAAAGGCGGGAACGGAAAATTTTCCGGAAAAGTGGAAAACGAAAAATGTGATTTCCGGAAATTGTCAACCATAATCTGCACAGCACCAGAACGAAAAAAGGGAAGACCGAACTTTCCAGTGTTTCGTCTTAGCACGAGGCATTCGCATATACTTTTATGGAAGGGTATCTTTTGTATTACCTGCAGTAAAAGTTGTTGAAATTAGGTTTCTTTTTTCACACACACACTTTCCGTATACAGGTAAGTTCAAAAAGACTACATGAAAGAAGTAAAGTCATCACTAACATGACACATACATTTTTGGAAAGCGGATAAAAAGTACTATAAACAGAGAAATTGGAGAAGCGTTTCGCCTCCTTTAAAAACAATGAGCATTGTTTATATGTATAATACTAGTGTACAAAGTTTAGATGTTAGCCATAAAGTTCTATATCACAAGGTAGTTCAAAAGTTCCAGTACAACCTGGTAGCTCAAAAACCGACATGAAGCACCGTAGTACACAAATATGGAATGGTAGGTAGGGTCTATAAAGTTTGGAGTACATGATCAACGTAGCCGCCATATTGGTTGATCAGATTTTACGAATGTTAAGTGGGTCGTGTTGCTTATCAAGCTACACGAGAATGTTCCCAGAAAGTAATTACTTGTGTCAGATTTGACCCACCTATTACAGTGTATTGCAATAACAATTTAGAATTTTTCATTATATTACTATCAGAAGCCACACGCACCAAGTTTCAGCTATATCAAACATTTTTCGTTACCTCTTCCTCGTGCACTGGATGATTTGACATTAAATGACCCATTGGTATTAACATCCTAAATTCCTAATGAACTTGTGAATCTCTAAAGAACGAGATCTACAGTTTTTCCTGGTTTAAGTTAGTTCCGATGCAAGGCGTTCAAATGTACCTGAACCCAGGACTACGCGCAGCAAAAGTAATGAAAGATTAATGCATAGTAGTATGTAACATTTGTTAAAGGATCCACTAGAAAGCCCACAAATCGTTAGGCAGACAGAAGGTAGCCAACGAAATTATGTTCATAACTTTAGGCTCACTGTACAGTAAGTGCAAATTAGCGTGTAGGTTCCAATGGATGAATATTTTCATATCTCCATTACACACAGACATGAAAATTACGGATTAGGGTGTTCCTCAAACTTTATTCAACTGCGGATGACAAGATGAGAGTTTGACTTACGTGAGGATTCATATACGTGTAATATCAGAGGGAAAACAACGTCATATCTTATTTTAACTGTCTATTTCAACGAGCTGTCATCGATGCACAACTAAACACAAACATTCACACTATGAAGAAGTCGAGCAGTCGACTCCGTTCAAGTTTAGTGATACCTGTTACAAAAATTTCTTAGTTGGCAACAGCACTTTTGAGAATTATTTTAGTTCTAAGTAAATAATCATTTGTTTGAATCGCTATTAATATCCTAAACGAACGAGCATGCGAACTTCGGGTGGGCCTGCTGTTTTGTTGAAGAGGGCACCGAACCACTTCGTTCAATCAACTTACCCGGTTCAAACCCTGAACCACGCTTATCAAAGGCCATCCCTCGAACAGAAGGCCAAGAAAATTGTTTTCTTTGACGAATTTACCGAGAAAGACTTCATAATTGTGCATGTAGTTTGTGTAAAGTTTAGTAAGCCTTGTATTTTGGGGCTATTTTAATAACTAACTTCGACACGTACGTTGTTAATGTCTAAAATTCATGAACATCCATGTCCTAGCCTGGATTCGAACCCAGAACCAAAGGGACGCTGTCTGAACGCTGCAGATAACACAACAACCTTAGCCGGTCCATACGATTGTGTGTGCAGGAATTGAAATTACATTATTTTGTAAACGTGCAAATGACTTGAATATGCATCAGAGTAAAAAGTAAGTTGCTATAATATTTAATTTGAAAAAAGAATGGACATTGAAAGGAACTTTCTAACAGTTCAGAGACTTAGAGCCAAAATCTCCCATATAGCAACCCTGACGAAAGCACACTCGGAAACTAGTAGTACTATTTCTTTAGCACGCATTGCGAGTCTATGCTGTTGTAATAGAGAAGGTCTTCCAGCGCGGCAAGACTTCTCCCTTCAGGACTGTTTCTTCCTTTACGGCCCCTTCCTTATTTCTCTTCCCTCTTGGAAGCACTTTCAAGAAATTCGATCGAGAAAAGAAGAGAAACGAAGGTAAAAAGATGAATCTCAACGTTCCCTCAGGACCCTCTGTAAAGGGAAGAAGGGGAGCGCTGCTGCAGAAAAGCCCCCGGAGGAAGAGATGCAGGAAGTCAGACAAGACTTGTGAAAAGGGTCTCCCTCACGTGAGGAGAGGTTAGTGGCACTACACTAGATGAAGGAAAAAAGAAAACATCCCTTCATCGATAAACATACCTCTGATATAGCAACCAGCCGCTCGGAAGTGATTCCCAGCCACCAAAATAAAACTATTGCCTTTTCCTTAGCCTTTCTCGTTTTTTCATCTTTCTTCAACTTCAAATTCGATTGGTTCGACTTGAAGATGCCAGTTTAAAACCTGACCCTTGAGAAGAAAAGGAGACACAAAGTCAATCACTCTTCTTAGATGACTGAAGAGTACGTTTTATGAACTAGCGTAACTGATCTTTGGTGTGCTATCAATAAAGGTTTTGACTTTTTTCAAGTTAACAAACGTACTAATATTACGGTTTAAACCACATTCTAGATTTTATACTCAAGGGATAAATGAATACTTGAACCCAAAACATTGGTGACATCTACGCAAAGGATGGATGCTAGATTTTGGTATTGTTTTCTCTCCTTTACGTAGTGAATGATTTTTCAATAGTCTAGAAACTTTTGTCGCTTTTAGTTATTTCCTCTTTTGATATACTTTTTTTTTTTTTGCACAGGTGGCAGGGTATGTTGCTTTCGCCATGGTTTCACGTTTCTTTCCTCTCTTTGTACACTTGTAATTTGTTATAGTTTTCAGGGTATAAAAGAACCTCTTGTGAACGTAGAAAGACACGATTCTTCACTTCCAATAATTTATGATTTCAAAATGGATCGTCGAACGGAAGAGTCGGCCCTGAACTTGCCAATAGTTTTCGGCTCGGATTCACGAACAGGAAAAACAATGTAAGAATGTTTCACGAAATTCGTGGCCAGAGGTTTGACACTAAGGTAAGTCGGATGACGGGAGGACCTATCCTGTGTCAATAGACGGATCACCTGATGATGGTGGAGGCTAAACAAAGATGATCTTGTGAAAAATTAGCAAAAGAGCTCGACGTAAGCATGAAATAATTTGAGTCCACCTACATTATACAATGTGTAAGGCGAAAAAGATTGATCAGTGAGTCGTCGTCGTCCTAAAGTGACGGATCATCAAATGACGTCACATACAGAGGTATGTTTCTAACGCTACTGTTAAGAAACAAAATCGACCCTTTCCTGGAACATGTAATTACATGCAATGAGAAAGGACTTTGTACATCAATAATAAAAAAAAAAGTCAGTGCAGTGGCACAATAGTCTGAATCTGCTCGAAACATGCCAAAATCTGAACTTCGTTCAAAGAAGAATACGGATTAATGATCAGATGTTTGGAGTTATGCACTACATTTTCTGAAGATATGGTTTCTGACGACAGTACATCGAAAACTACAAGCATTGGTCAACAGAAAAGGACTAATCTCTTTGGACGACGACGCATGCCATACATTGCAAGATCCACTACTCAAAATTGTTATGAGCTGGGTGTGGAAATCCTATTCTTACCATATTTTCCGGATATGTCGCTAGTAGATCTTTTCCTCTCCGGACAAATTTGAGCGAAAGTCATTCGAAAACATGAGGTTTTACCCAGTCCGCATAAGGGCTATGGGGTTGCGAATTCCGGACCGGCATTGGGGAGAGAGAGAGATACAAGTTCTGCTGTCGATTATCATGATTGAGGTGTTCCAGAGTCTTCTTAAGTTTTAACTTTTAACTAACTCCAGCTGCCTCAGTTCATATCTTTGACGTTAAACGTCGCTCGCTCTCATTGCCCCTTTTGAATATAGGAAGTTGGAAGTCTTCGACGATAATATGTCGCATTAGCTTTACTGTTAGTGGTATTCGAAATGTGAAGCTGTTAACTGACTTTTTCCCTTATATTTGTATGTACTATCATTCCTCGAAGCTTGTTTGTACATTACGTTATCACCCTTATAATCCATAATACTTCAAAGTTCAAACTGATACTTCTGAGCAGATATTGCATACGGTAATGCAATGTCTGAATCAAGGAAAAAGACATTACACAAAAAAGGAAAACTTCCTTCCAATATACTAAGACTATATTTCAATTTGAAATTATTAATAGCCTTTTGACATCTTTGGTTCAGGCCGGGATGGGTTAGGTATTAGCCAGACCTTACTTAAGGCACCATGCCGGCCTTAGTCTGGTGAAACTGAGAGGTAACCTTGGAAAATAGAGTATATAGAACTGTAAAAAGATACCGGTGAAGGTGGAAACCCTGCTATTAATATAAGATAAAACTTCAGAACCATACGATGTTCTAATAAACAACTTTGGTGATGACACTTCTCGTTAGATATGGAGAAATCAGTGGCCGAAATTATGAGGAACGATAGATGACATCCAACAGGTGAAGGCTAATGGATTACCACATCATTTGACATCGACATTTTTCGAACAGCAAAGTTTCGTGTTACATGGGATCATTTGTTATCAAAGGAAGGAGATAGGAACATAACCAACACCTTGCCGAGGTAATTCATCAAAAATCCAATGTTGCAAGTTGGATGACCGTTCCTGCAAGGTGACGTTAAAATGGAAATATCGAATCTGAAAGTGACACATTCTGGAATCAGCTTGTCACAACAATGAAAAAAAGTACGAAAGAAATAAACGTAGGAGAAAAAAAAAATTGAGTATAGGAAATAAGGAGTTTAACAAACTGGAATGGATGGGAGGAACGCCTTTCCGTAGAGCAGAGGCTGTCATAACACAACCACTAGTACTACCACCACCCTCTGGGGTTCGTGTTACTACTTTTTATGGGGTTGCAGTTGGCGTGAGGTTCATTTCACCCAAAATGACAGGATGATAGATCGGTCTTGTTTGGAGGCAGAGTAAAGGTTATAGTGGCAACTCATTTTGCAGAGAAAAGATTAAAAAAAAAAAAAAGCAGATCTAGTACAACGCAGATTATGAGTCGTCTGTAAGCCTGCAATCAAGACAAGACACAACGGAACTGTTTAACGATTTTGAAGGAAAACACTTCATTAAAAATGTACCCTTCTTGTAAGTAAAACTCGTACCGGTACTTGATTGTTCATTCCAAATGCAAAGAGATTCATACAACGAAAATTTATATAATGGAATATACCCACAGTCACGTAAAATGTAAAAACTTTAGTTTACATCGATGGCAAGATGGATAGTTGCAGTTAGGGTTTAAGATCTTATCAAGTCTGATGGATAACATCCCTCAGCAAGCATTCTTCCGGCGAAAAAGATGAAATAGTATCGACTAGGGCCTTAATCAAGGTACCATAGCAGTATTTCCCCGGTGCAACTCTGAGGAAATCACAGGAAAATCTCGTTCAGGATGACCGGCAATAAAGCTCATACCCGAGTACTTCGCCAATGTCGATCCGAAACCCTTTGACAATCACTGGACCACCGGTCTTGTTAATTTAAACACAAACACACACACGCACGCACACGCACACACACATTTGTAGGTTTTACAGCACAGTGCTTGAGGGGTTCCGATTGCCGCCTCGAAATCAAAGGAGGTGCCGAAATTCATATTTTTTTTTGTAAAATCCAGATAATTTTGCCTAGTATACAAAGAAAATTGAATTTTGAGGTTCCAGACCCATAAACACGTCCCTGGCGAGGAATGCTGCGGTGTGAGAAATGACGCTACAAGTCGGAACCGTTTCATTTTAGGACGAAATGGAAGCAGAAGAGACTTCTGTTGGTCGAATCATAAAACACACTTTTTGTACACTTCGACCAGTAGTATTCCAGCTCCTATCTCGGCTCCCTGCAGTTAATATGGGCAGCTATTTTTTGTACATTACCTCTCTATAGAACGTAGATTCTAGTAGCAAAATTTCAGGTTGTATTTCGATATGATCTCATTGACTATCTCCTTGTAAGATGCATATACATATGGTAGTCAATTGGTGATAAGCACGGGAAATATGGAGGGTGCGGGAGTACTTCATACATCTGGTTACTCAGCTTCTCTCCTTTTAGCGGGGTTTAGCGTTGTCTGTTAAGAGCAGAGGACCCTTTTAATTGACCAACGACAACTAGTGTTACACAACTGTCAGTGCATTTCGTCAATTTCTTACAAGTACGTGACAGTGGTAATGGTTTAACCAGGAAGAAAGAACTTGTGATGGACAACACCCAATATTATCCATCATACTAACAACAAAATCTTTCGCTGTATCAACTTTAATTTAGAAAAGTGTTTTAAAGTTTATCAACGTCCAGCCCTTCGCTTGGAATAATCGTACAGGATCCACTTATCACACGTCATAACACGATCGAGGAGGGACTTATTGTGGTGACGAAATAATAGTTCTTGCAGATGTCTATCTGCAGCTGTTTGAGATGTTTCATCAGTTCACGCGGCACCCAATTGTCCATTTGTCTTCACTTTCTCTATTTGCTGTAGATGTTCGGAAATGGTTGAACGGGAAATGTTGAACTGTCGAGCAAGTTCCCTGATGGGTGAGTGTATTTTTGTCCTTACACATACCCTTATAGCGTCGTTAGCCATCCTCAACCTGCGTTACTATCTCCCTCATCTTGGAGATACTGGTCCCAGTGACGAAATTTTTCAAACCAGCGACGAGGGGTGTTCGAAATTCCGGAATTAGATTTAGGATTCCGAAATCGGAATGTAAGAATTTCGCAACGTCGGAATATTCCAAAATTGACTGGGCACTTCCGAACACTCCTACAACGACGCACTGTCCGTTTTGAATTGAGTCTATGCCCCATGCTCTTACTAAATTACAATTATCCGTCGTATGCCCTAGTTTGAACTCGTGCAGTAAAATTATCCACAAGTGCATTTTGCGCACAGCACTAACACGTCCTATGACACCTTGTGACAACTGAATTCCATCGGTCCCGTACAATATAAGCAGGGAGGGTTAAATGTGCGCATTGTGCATTTTCATCGTTTATTTCCGAATAACCTGGTATAAAATAATAATAATATAAACTACTTAAGCAGTTAATTCAGCATCAAATTTAGTTTCTTTGTCATCTGACACTAAGAAGTTAGACTCATAGTGGCTTCCCAGACACTAAGAGACAAAAGATACCAAACTGCGAGATTTTCTTGGCTATTAGGTTGTCTTGAAGTTCAGAGTTACATTCCAGGAATTCCACTGCTGGTCAAACAAAAACGTCGTTGCAATCTTCAAAAGAAATCCACTGAAAATGCCCAATAAAAGAACTTCTAAAAATGTGAAATTATTTTTGGTTGGAAAGGGATATGTAATTTGCTACTTTCCACTCTTCAGTTAATAGATAGAAATTATTATAACTATGAAGAAAAAGTCAATTATATTTGCTTCACTGGGGTACTTGCTTCACTCGTTTCCCATTAGTTGTTTTTTTTATATCTCACCAGAATAATTTTGGGGCTCTTCACAGATGAGTCTTTCTTCTCCATTTTTGTACTGCATATAATAGGAATTCGTCATGTAGACCAGGTCTGAGGCGTTAGGTCAGCAACTCGGTCACGGATTCGAATCCCGCCAGAGGCATGATCTTTGTGGAGTTAAACTAGCAGGGTCTTGACTATAATCGTGACGGGCGAAGTCAAAAGTTACTAGAATAGTCCACACAAAATAAAGTTTACCAAATTTTAGCAAGGAATTCGTCATGTAGAACAACAGTGGTTTGTAAGTTTTTAAAGTTAGAATAATTGATCTTAAAGATATAAATTAAGAGATGTTAAGATTTCTTATACTGGAAACCAATCTTAAACTACACATTTATCATGTCAGTGAGTCCCAACTTCCGGTAAAAAAAAAAAAAAAAAGATACATTTTATACAATTACTAAATATCATCGTTAGTCTTTCAGTTTCTTGAGCATCATAAAGATTAATTTATCTCGTTTGGTTAGCTCGATTTCCGCGCCAACACTAACCTGAAGGTTTCCTAAGAAAAGCATATCAAACTTGGGTTACTAACCGTTGAATGTTCGTTCTTACCTGTCGGTGTGCTATAGAGGAAAAGGGAGTTATCTTGAATCATTTTTTTAAGAGAGAGTGCGTGCTGAGACACTACTTAAGCCAACTAGACTCACTTAAGTTGAAACAAAAGTTTCTTTCAGTCCCACGAGAAGCGTACTGAAATGTTATCTAAAATAGTGGTTCTCGCTATATATTTCAGGCACCAATTTCTCAAAACTGATCTCATTCTTCGCAAAGAAAACCGATAAAATAGTATCTCCTAGATTGTAAGCAACAGAAGGTGCGATGCTGACGCTGCATTTCTCTGCTACCTCCCCACATTACTGAGAAATTTAAAAAGACTATTTACACAAATTACAGCTGTGGATTTATATATTTTATTTACATACAAAACACACGTAAGATAATACAGGACGATTCGTCAATTCTATACAATAAAGTGGTTCATCACTACCTATATACACTGAAAAGAAAAGTCTCATATTGCCTGGATTGTTTCGTTATCGGTTTTCCTACACCTGGCCAGTGGAAAATAAAAAAATATTTACAGGATATGTTCAAATGTTCAATACCCCACACATACAAATAAAAGTATTTTTATGGTATTTATGATATTCATCGCGATAATTCTGAACCGTAGTTCCTAATAGTTTTTCAGATATTTTGATAGCCTTATTTTATATTGTAGATGCTCACTTCGAAGCGTACAATTTCTAAAAGTTTTCCAGACTTTTGACAGTTTTTTGATGATTATACTGATGATGGTTAGTCCTAGTTTGAACGATAGAATTACAAAAAGTTTACAGATATTTTGACAGACCTTTTTATATTTGCGATATTGATGTTCGAAACTTTGAATTTCTAGATACTAAAAGTTTCCCAGATATTTTGATCGTATTTCTTGATATTGGTCATTTTGAACCTTTGAAATACAAAAAGTTTTACCGTTACATTGATCCTATTTTTTGTCATTTATCATACTGATAGTCATTTGAGTCCAAAATTATTTAAAGTATTCCCGATATTTTGTCTGCATTTTTTTTTTCTTTAGAATCTTTACTTTTGACCAACTCACCTGTTTTTATGTAATCCAATATACGCTACAATTTCATATTTGAATTCCAGACTGAACCACATTTTGACTTTTTAGTGTCATTTCATTTAGTCAAATCAGTCTGAAAATGTCAAATTTAAACCATAATAACAGACTGTTAGATTTGTCAGAGTGCATTGGAGTCAAATTCGTATTAAATGCATGCAGACCTAATTAGAAAAAAAAAAAGACTTCCTTATTAAAAACTAAAGAAAGCAGTTTCGTAAAGGAAGGTAAAAGCACTGGACTTAGTCCTTGCAATCGAGAAGGTCAATTGATAAACTTTTCTTTCTCTTTTTATGCATCTATTTTCAGAGGTGTGTGTCCGCAGTGGTTCCGGTAACGAGTCGTTGAACGTCATGGCTTAAAATCATCTTTAAACTATTCGCCCGGTCCTTAAGACGCCACCTCTATTCGCTAGAGGGTATTGGTGAATCACAACAAATTCGTCTTGCTCACGACCTCAGGCAGAACACCAGTTTCAAACAAATCGACTTATTACACGTCTGAAAAAATACGTTCAAGCGAAGAGAAAATAAAATGTTTCTTTAACAACAAAATGCGAATAGTATAATTTTGAACGTGGATGTTAATAAGAGTCTGAGACTGCTAAAACTTCTCCAAGTCTCACTGTCTGTTTCAGGAAAGATATTGATTAATGCAAAACTTCTCGCCTTCATTAGCAAGTTGAAGAAGACACCAGACTTTAATATCTTGTCTGTTAATTGAGGTCGAATCAACAACAGAGGTAGTCAAACCCTTTTTAGTTTTTTTCTTCTTTTATTATTTCAACTTTTCCCTTTCATCTCAAACAAGAGGAAGAAAGAGGAGAGAACAACACAAATATAAGAGCTTGCTTCAGTTCTCGTTGTTTGCTACAGAAATTTCTAGGCCTTTAGGGATGAGAGGGTGCTAAAGAAGCAGGAGTCTTTCTACTAGCAGTCAAGTTCAACCGCCAGATGTTTTCGAAAACTCCTTTCGCGAAGTTTCATCACGTTGCCGGGACATCATGAAACCAAAGGCATCTTTTGGATGAAGTTTCCCGAAGAAAAAAGAAGAGGAAGAAGCGAAAAAAAGCCCTCGCGTCTCACGTTCATTGAAACCAAGGAAGTTTATCCTGATGCAAAAATGAAAAACTGAAGTTTCATGGAAGACACGTGAAATGTTCTTATACATCACACACAGCGTATGAAAATAAAGGAAAATGCAGTAGATAAAGAAGGAATCTTACAAGAAGAAGAAACTAAGACGTGTGAAATGCAAGTGAATCCCTATTCTGTTAAAATGCCAAGTATAGTAGGTAAAGTGGTTGTGAAAGTCATACACTTATTTACAGTACAAACTATTACATTTATTATTTATACGAGGCCTATACGGGAATTAACTTCCATTTTCATATGGAACGCAAAGAACTGTGGGTAAGGATGCGATGTATGGCAAGAGTGTAGTAAGTCAGTATGAATCCAGCAATAGCCGTAGAGGATCAAAAGTCCTCAATACACGTTCCTAGTTCAGACATTGAAAGTGAGGAAGATAGAGAGAGCGAATAAAATCAAACGCAAATACAAGGAAAAGAAAATTTTCTAGAACATACCACTCATGGTACGAGTACAGAAGCGACTTGTAAAGCTTCAAGCGTGTACAAAGCAAAAACAGTAGAATTTAACAGGTGTAACAGGATGGACCATTGGACCAAGTATGACGAACTAGGCTTTGGTTTACATATAGTAATGATTAAATTCTTCTCTAAGAAGTTAACATCAAGAAATAAGCTTACAAAGGGATATATAACATTACCCTGTCTCACGACTATACACATTTAAAACTACAGATATGCGGATAGACGACCTAAAGTTCGTGGTCTTTCTACCGAATGCCTGTTACCAGAAAGTCTCGGAAACCAATGAATGAAAGTCGTTTGCACTTCCTAGTTGCCTTACACACTAGGCCACCGACGAAGACACTACTTTGCTAGAGTATCACATGCACTTGGAGTGTCTTTGAATAGTAAGGAAACGTTAAGGGGTTTTCTGACCAAGCAGGGTGGTAAAATGTGAAGCTGTCTGGACGGTAGTTGTCAAATAGTTCAAAAGATACTTAATTAATAAAACACTTAAGTATTCTTTAAGTACGCTTAAATTAATAATTTTTATTCTTGTTAATTTGAAATTAACGTTAACTGTTAATGTTTTAGAAGGTCCAGTATTATCTATTATTATTGTGTTTTTACGTTATTTCCCACATAAAGTATAGACTATAATGCAAATCATGTGTAGTGTGAGGTGAAAGTGTTTTAGACTTTAATAAAATAGTGTCATGATATGGTATGCAGTGTTTTACCTATTACAGTAGCAATAAAAGAAGACTTCATGGGATCCGCATGGAAGTATTATCATTCCAGAAACATGCTTGCATACATTTATTCTCGGAATTTCAACTTATCAGGCTCAATGTAAAATTTATAACGTGACACCAAGTACGACACATTATGCAGATTATCCACTTTTCATTTTTCTTGTCCTGTGAAATCTTTCCTTACAGCATTGCAAGTCAGAGTTCTCACTACATCATAAGCTGAAACATATTTAGGAGTGATCGATACATACACTCGCAGCTTTTTCTTACTATTTGCTTTTGAAAAACGCTATATTTCTGCATTTGGTAAAAATTTTCTACCGATGGAAAATACAACATTTATATCTAAAAGAGGTTATAAATCGTATTTCTTTGTAGATGTAATGTGTAAAAATTCTTAAAATACATTGCATTTAAATCTCGATGCTTATCAACGGCTATTTCAAAATTGCAGGAAGAAATAAAACAACGCCAAGTATGGGAAAGTAAAAGAAACTACCATTCTTAATATGACAAACCAAGTCCAAGATCTCAATTTTTCACTCTACCTCTCCTCATGCTGTGACCAAGAAGGTACCAAGTTTACGAAAAAAAAAAAAATCTCTGCCATGGACATGACTATTCGTAATACAGAAAGACTACGCTTCATGAATAAAATTGATAAAATTCATTCTAAAACGACTAGACCACAACGTGTGTTAAACAGAATTACAGACAAGATATCGCAAGAAAATGCTTGTGAATCGACTCCTGTACCTATTGTACCAAACACACATTCCAATTCTGAGTTTCCGGATCTTCCTCCTGGAACTCCTACCATCCATCCCGATGCCAAAGAAGATACTAGAATTGACACCGATGGGTTTACGATTCCAAAGAAGACTTTTTGGTTAAACCAGGGCCAGATGGGACCATCTGCTACAATAATGTCCAACCATTTTGACGTTCTCTCAGAATCATCTGAAACTGTACACACTTCTGCTAAAAACGACGACTAATGACTAATCCTACTACACCTCCACTTATATACGTATATAGCATTAAGAATAAATATAACTGTACCCGCACCCTCTCTGCTACCTGCAAAGTTCAACCTCACATCTACCAAACCAAAGACTAGCCAATTGCAAACACAGGCCGACTAAGACAGAGTTATTGCTTACCTTAAACAATTCAATTACCAGTTTTCTATAGACATGCCAAAAAGAGAGACCTAAATTAGCAAACTGACAATACACACAAATCCTGAGGACATCAACAGGACATTGCAGACTTAGGCTTCCCTATCCTCTCCGTCAGCCTAATGCACGGGAGAGATAAGGAAACAAAAGAAAGTCATCTTACCGCTCTTTCTAGCTTTCTCCAGAAATATCCAATCACACACGAAATTTACACCCTGAAATATCTACTTTGATACAAGATTGCCATAGAACCTTACAAGGCCACAGAATACGTGCATTGCTATAAGTGTCAGCGCGTAGAACACACTCAGCACACCCGTTATGCCTATCCGCACCGTGTTAAATGTGCTGGTGGCCATTTTTCATATAATTGTAAAAAGAATACTCGTTCTGAACCTATCAAGTGCTACAACTGTGGTGAAAACAACACTGCAAACTGCAGAGGCTGTATTCCATTCACAGAGGTCAAAGCTCGCCGTCAAGCTAACAATACTACTCCAAAGGCAGCTTCATTGCCAACAGCTGGCAACACTGCAAATGTTGGCAGAGAATAACCAAGCCTCTAAAGTAAAAACAATTCCACCTATGCTAAGAAAGTTACTCAACAAGGTTCTACCGACCAAATCAATGACAAAATAAATCCTCTCGTACATGTTCCTCGATTCAACGAAGATTTAAGCAACATAAGGATGGTAGGTTCCCAGTCCGTTGATAACATGGTAAAGCAATTAAAGATATCTTCCACCTCTTCCAAGGCCTTAACACACGCATTTTTTTTTTCCAAAAAATTAAAACCGGTATCAACGAACTTCAAGGTGCACAGGATCCACTTGCAAAAATTTCAACATTTGTCACCACGATTTTTGAATTGTTCAATGACGGTACAGACTAATCTGAGACCCCATAGATATTTCTGACTCATGTATTGAACGCCAATAGCCTATTCAATCAACAGCTAACTTTCAAACATTATCTACACGAGCCCCATATAGATATTGCTCTTAACGAAACGCACTTCAAACATTACCATCAATTAAAAATACGCAACTACAATATAATACGTAGTAACAGACCCGACATTAAAGGGGGCACAGCAACCATTATCAGATCTAATCTTATCTACGAACAAATCACCATTCCACCACTACGCACAACAGAAGCTACCGCTATCAAACTCATCACAAAAGATTCATCCATTCTCCTCGTTGCAGTCTACGAAAAAACGAAAATTCAACTTCACGCTTACGATATCTCCACACTTAGTAAACTTGGCACTAAAACTGCAATAACTGGTGATTTGAACGCCAAACGCTCAAATAAGAACTATCGTATAACAAATGAAGCCGGTACTGACCTCAATACCGCTCTGCTCAACATTAACCTCATTCAGCTGATCCTGCTGAACCAAGACATTTTACCATGGCTGTTAATACTGTACAAGGATATTAACATCACCGATGAACCTCACTCGATTCACGCTCTAGACTCCGACCACAACCCTATCTACTTTAAAATCAATCAGCTTCACACACCCAAACAGTTTCATTTACCTCCGATCAAAACTACCGAATGGCAGATTTACCGGCAAACTTTAAGTGACCTACTTGATCCTAGACTATCTCTGAACAATAATCATCAAACAGGCTATTCAAACTGTTACAGCGGCAATCCATCTGACCACCACCTCAACCAATCCTACTATTCCAGGACCTTCACCTGAGTACTCACTTTCTCATATCCATCAAACGTTGAGTCAAAATTGTGGCAAAGAACTAGACACCTTGTAATAAAGCCACTGCTCAACAAACTTCATAAGCTCATCAAGAACCGTATCAAACGCATCAATACCTATCGTTGGAACGAAAAACTACAACAACTTGACTCTCCGAACCACGAATTCTGGCGCTTATGCAACACATTTACAAAACAATCAACTTCTACCACCTCCCACCCAATCCGCGGACTAAATGGTCTGGTTTTTAGTTACTGAAAAAAACATAGTCTTTGCAAATCTAATGCAAGAACAATTCTCACTTAATCCAGAACGTTACAACGAAGATACAACAGAACTCGTTAACCGCTCATTAAATAACATTGCCATTCCAACTACATTTCCTACCTCAAAATTAACTACACCACGTGAAGTACAACGTTTCGCTCGTCAACTAAAAACAAAAAGTGCAGGAGAATTTTTTCCTGCCACAGCCCTCAAAGAAGCTTCCAGGAAATTACTTGTTATACTTCGTCGCATTTTCAATGTCATCCTGTTATCCGGATATTTTTCTGGACTCTTGAAAGAAACCAAAAACTGCATGATTCCCAAAGTCTCATCATCTTTATTCTAAAAATTTCCGATCCTTCAGCATCCTGTCTCACCTCAGCAAATTGCTAGAACGCATACTCTATTCCAGAATAAACGAGATAGTCACTACTACTGCCATACTACCTATCCAGTAATTCGGCTTAAGGAAAGGTCATGATACCACTGCACTACTTATCAGTTACAAAGAACATCATACTCAACTTCAACAAATTCAAACACACGATTGGGGGCCTTCTGGAAGTCTCAAAAGCATTCGTCAGAGTATGGCACAAGGGTCTCATTTATAAATTACAGAATCCACATATTTCGGATTACTACGTCAGAATCATACAACCCTAACAAACAGCACTTTTCGAGTTTCTCAAGAACGATCGATCACAAACCCGGAACCAATCATCGCTGGAGTCCCACAAAGATCAGTTTTATCACCCTTACTTTACAATATATACACTTCTGACCTACCGACTACTCCATACAGCATGATTTCAACTTTTGCTGCTGATACGACCGTTCTCGCCTGATCTAAGAACTTAAATTTTGCTCTAATCTCAACTCAACGTCGCCTACAAAAAGTCGAAAACTTGAAAGCCAACTGGAGGATAAAAATTAACCCGGATAAAACAGTTCTGGTCCACTTCTCTCGACAAAGAAGCAAACTCCCAGCCAACATTACCTCTCAAGGAAATCAAATCCCAGTTGAAACCTCTGCACTACTTGGGAGCACTACTTGATCGATCGCTCACTTTTCAGCCTCACATCTCAAATACAGCCAGTAAAGCCACTCGTAGTCTTACCGCTCTGTATCTCGTGCTTCGCAGTCCTGTGCTTTCCCTCAAAACCAAAATGCACATTTACAAAATGATGATTCGATCATGCTTGCTATATGCACGTCCTGCCTGGAGTCATTCAGAAAAAAAAAATCTACACAAGCTACAAATTCTTCAAAATAGACCTGGATGAATAATTACTGGACATCCCCGTGATACTAGAATTAATCAACTCCATCAAGGCCTAGAGCTGGAATACATAGTCGATCTCATGAACCTAAACCACCATAAATTTTGGACACGAATGCAAAATTCACAGGCAATAGAACTGAACTTCATTGGTACAAGTTGCCATATTAGACATACCTATAAAATGCTACGTCTACCATAAATTCAAGTAATCATCCAAACATTCATCACACAAAGATAAACCCTTCCAGCGTCAATTGCTGAGGGAAACCTCACATAATTATTAGTAACTAAAGCCAAGTCTAATTTGAGATAGAAGGCATGAGTTTCGACCCGGAACTTCACTAGCTTAAAATTGTCAATAAATAACGGACGGACGGACAAATAAGATTATACTACAGCTGTAAACACTTACAAATTAATAATATCATAATACATATCTCTGATGTCTGAATATGCGATTATAATCGATCTAAACATAATTAGGTTTCCTGTCTTAAATATTTTTAAAAACTGTTCACTCCCCACACTTTAATTCTCATACGGACATGGTGGTTGTGTCACCAGGTTATAGTTACGTCTGTTGCCACTAGGTTGCAGCAGCCACATTGGTATATATAGAGGAGTCCGAAATTAAGAACAGGTGAGATGATCGGAACATTTCCCCTTCTATTTAAATAACTTAGAGCAAGTGAATAATAGAAATGAATAATATACAGATCAATCCATGATATACATAATAGCATTGTGATACAATTTATAATTAATTGTGATATATTAAATATTATACAACTGAGGTATTAATTGTGGTATGCAATAACATTGAAGCTGTCTCAGCGCATTTTCAAGGTGAGGTTTTTTTTTGTTTTTTTTAAGTAAATTCTCTTGAATCATTCTTTGGATATAGCAGTCATAATTCTTGGAACTCATACCGGGCGATCGTATCACAATAAGAATGGAAATGGTAACCAAGTAAGAAGTGACCCATACGACATGCGCATTTCTATTCGCTCTTTTAATTCTGATTTCATGTTATTTCCTATTATATGTATGAAGAGAGGAGAAAAACCGAGTATAGGAATGATTTAGTATTCATCTACCTATCCACTCGAGCTTGTAGAAAACTGTCAAGACAGAAACCAGTAGGCACTGTATATAAGTCTGACGTCAAAGCTTGCTGGAGGAACAGTGACCAACTGGGCCACTGGCAAATAGAAGTGACTCAATACGCTACGCTATTATCCGCGAGACGATGCCCCTTGAGAGGCTGTCAAGAAGCGAGTTTGGTGGAGTGATCGGAGAGAGAAAGAGAGGGGCTGTGTTTCTCCTCGTTCCATTTTCAATTCTTCTTGAAAATAAGAACAGCATTTGTCGACAGCTGATTTCAGTAGAAGTAAAATGTAGGAAAGGAAGGAAGAGTGGGAGAGGAAAAGCCTCCTTTCTAGGGAGAAAGAGGAACATCTAGATTCTAGGTAATGAAAGCGCCACCAACAGAAAAGAATAGGGAAAAAAATTTCGTTCTCTTTTCCCCTTTTCCTTTCCGGGATTTGGTTTCTCTTGCCATCGATCTTCCTTATCTCTGGAAGCAGATTTCCGGACGTTGTCTCCACTGTTTGTCCTGGAGGAACGCCTCGATTGCACGTGCGCTTCAGCAAAGAGTCTTAATTTACTGTTCGTTCGGGGATGAAGGCATGCAGAGGTCGGGAAAAATCCGCTCCTTTTTGTCCTCCTCCTCAAGCTCTCGCTCTCTTCCAGTTTCGTTAGTTTCATTTTGGTGCTTTAGCGCCCAACAACGAAGCAAACTATTCGATCAATGCGGTCGGCAATCGTGGTATTCCACAAAAACCGTACTTCTTTCTAGCTCTAACGTTAACGCAAACACACATTGCGACAGCCCTTTCGAGCTTTCCTTACCGCAGGGTTCAGAACAAGGCACATCTATTAACAATTTTAATCCCTGCTTCCCACAACCAAACATCGCGGAATCTAAGGTTGGAATTTGCTCACAGAGCGAGTCAAACATTAACAACACGCGGATACGTAAAACCCTAGACCATGTAGGAGCCCCTATAGGAGTCCCCTATATACTCAATGGTAAAACTTACAACGGTCTTGCTTTCCATAAGACACTATAGTTCGTATTCATGACACGACCTTACTTTCTACACAAGCATTTGAAGAAATGATGGTAATGTACCTTTAACGAATGTTTCTTCACTAGTATGTTAATTATTTTTTACTGATTATTTTTGAGGAGTGACTTTATTTTTCTTTCCTTTAGAGCATTTTAAATACAATATTTTTTCCGGCTGGGATTCTTTCCCTTGCGCTATAATCAGTTTCTCATATTATGCCACCCAAAAAGCACAAGTGAAATCTGGGTTGCATGAGGGTAATAATGAATCTGTTATTTCAGTGTCTTTCAGTGAATAGTTAGGGGTAATAATGAATCTGTTAATTTAGCGTCTTTTGTATTTTTTTCGAAACGTCTCTTTAAAAAATTGCAAGAGAACCACAAGGAAAACATCCTCTACGAAACGTAAGAAGTTGCATCGAAATATGTGCTTCCGTTCAAACGTGGTGCATCGAAATATGTGCTTCCGTTCAAACGTGGTGCATCAAAATCGATGTTTCCGTTGAAAAGCAGTGCATCAAAATAGAGGTTTCCGTTGAAAAGCAGTGCATAAAAATAGATGTTTCCGTTGAAAAGCAGTGCATCAAAATAGATGCTTCCATTCAAAAGCGATGCATCAAAATCGGTGCTTTCCGGACAAAGCAACAACGTACACAATGTCGAAATTAGAACCATCCCATCTTTAAAGTCTTTTTAAAGAACTCAAACACTTGCCAAACAGTGGTAGCTTCCTATTTGGTTCTTTTTAAATTTCCTAACGCATGTTCTAAATGTTGAATTTATATTTCCTTATTATTCTTATTTAACTTGCAGATAATTCCTGCATATTCTTCATAGGCAATAGAAGACAAAAAGAGAATGTGATATATATTCTATGAGAAAGAGGGCAGTAACGTTGATTTCATTCGACTGTTATCCCCTTTTCTCCCAGTTATTCGTGAAGGGGAAATGTGGGCCTTTCGTTCACTGTTTCCGGTACAAATGACGCCTCGGAGTCTTGTATTAAACTTTGCGATCTCTTTATGCAAATTTGACACTAGAGGAACGCACTTCATTTCTCTTCACAACACAATACCGCACACAGCGAGAGGAAAACATACTTCTGCTGGCTTTTGCCCAATTTGTCAAATTTTCATGCTTGTTTGTTCCTCTTGTTTTGATTGCATCTACCCGCTTGGCAATTGTGTATGCACAATTTTTGGAGACAATACCTCACAATACTTAAGAATGATGCTCTTTTCCTTTTACTCGAAAAACTAAAGTAATATACCGTATTATGATTTAACTCCTGTGAAAATTTCCGAAGAGAACAATTTATTTTGTTGTATATCTTGTGTGTCCTGTTCCAGGTCATTCCTGATATTGAATCATATCCAAAGAGAATGTAAGTGCGTGCCCTCAAAATAAATTTAAGCTTCTAAGCTAAGGATAGTATATCGTGATATTCTGTTGCACATAAATTAACAAATGGTGGGAGCTAT
This sequence comes from Lepisma saccharinum, assembly GCA_022664845.1. NCBI lineage: Eukaryota > Metazoa > Arthropoda > Insecta > Zygentoma > Lepismatidae > Lepisma > Lepisma saccharinum. The sequence continues at coordinate 23,278 of JAGDQP010009250.1, forward strand.
CCAGGCTCGTCACCAGCCATACGCTGTAGGCGAAGGTAAGAAATATTCAGTAAGTAGGAACCAAATATTTGAGGGAAAACGAGACCGCCTCAAGTCTCATTTCGTCTCGTGATCAACAACAAGAGCGACAACTCTCAATATTCGGAGAGTAGTATTGCTCACGAGACGAGACAGAGAAATGTCTGTGTAAAACGAGATGTGACAGAACTCTCGTAATATAAAATATACATGGGGCCACGGTGGCTCAACGATTAGAGCGCTCACCTCTGGCGCATCGGGTCAATGGTTTAAACCCTGCTCCATGTGGACCTTGTGGTGGACAAACACCCTGTGCGCGGGTTTTCTCAGAGTTATCCCGTTTTCTCCCACTTTCTTCATTCCACCAATCATACCATCATCATCTATCCGGCCTGAGCCAAAATTGCCTAAAGGCCTTAAAATTAAATTCAACTATAAAATATACATACTTCCGACACTAGACACTTCCTGAAAAGCACATTTTCGAGACGAGACAGCTTCAATCTCGCCTCGTGGGCAACACTTTCAGAGAGAGAAAGAGAGAGAGAGAGATGTCCGATTTTTAAAACTCTAGTATCCTATTTTAGTTTTAGTAATTCACCAACCGAGCGGACGTAGTTCGGTTGCTTCCGCGTTGGATTCGCATTTGGAAGGTACTGGGATCTATCCCGGTAGTTAATCATCCTGACAGGTTTTGTTTTAGATTTTCTTCTCGTAACCACACCAGATTGATACTGGTATGGTACTTCCAAAACTAGGTACCGGTCGACTTCCTTCGCATATCACCATCTCCCGGTCTGAGCCAAAGTTGTCTATAGGCCATAAATAAAATTAAAATCACCACTCAAATCCCTGACTTTATATAGTTAATGCTCTCTGGGTCGAGAGACATTTCGCATATCATCTCTTTTAAAAAGGAGACTATACGAGACAGACCCAAGTCTCGTTTCACCCCTTGGACAAAGCTAACTATTTAATGAAATAAGTAAATCACAATTCTACAGTATGGTCTATATCTATACGTCAGGATATTAATTTAAAGGAATGCGGCTTATCTCAGTTCGTATTTACCTCCACTTTTTTATAGTTACACGTGGATTTCTCATCTGGGACCGTCAAAATCATAGGTGGGGGCAGGACTCCCCTAAGCCTCCTTGGCTATGGGGATCGAATGATCTAAGAACAATCTATAAATAACATGGAATAAGGAGAAATGTACAGAAAAATAAAGGAAAGTAGGAAGAACATCAAGCACTAACACCGTAGATAAAATTCTACGAAGTTCATCAGCTTCAAGTAAGGTAAAGTTCCCAAATTCCGTGATATTTCTAACGGTTTGAGTAATTGTTGCAACTGGAATAATAATGTTTACATAGCACCCGTGACATAGCTCAAGAATTTCTGAGCACTGTTTATTCAATATGAATATTCAGTATGAACTGGGTACTAGTTAAGTACCCAGCCCCCGTTACCCAGACGGTAACGTCGCGGATTATGGATCAACAATACGTCGGTTGGTTGACATAACGACGTATCTCACTTTTCATGAAAATTGAGATACTGCTATTTAATCCTGTTCCTGTTAGACTTTATCTATAAAACCGACGAATCTTAATGTTTCGATTGATATTATTTAGTTCTGAGATTATTTTTTTTTAAGATGATGAACGCTAACAGGGGGAAATATAAAATAGCTGTAACTCAATTTTCATTAAAAGTGAGATGCGTCGTTGGTAGACACGCGGGTTCGAACCCCGCAGCTAACCATCCGGATATGTTTTCCAGGGTTTCCCTGAGTTGAGATGGTAGCTTAAGTAAGGCCCTGGCCAATACCTTCTAACCTACCCTATCCCGCCCTAAAGACCATAAATGAATTCAAAATCAAAGTACTGCATCCTGTTCGAATGATTCTGAATATCGAATGGAACTTTTACTTCCTTTGAAGGAATGTGTGAATGCTCTTTTTTCACACTGGGAAAGTAGAGCTAAAGTATTATGCGATATTGTTGAATTTTATCTTTGTATTCTTATAGAGACAAACTAGATTTTGGCTGCCATAACTAAAGAAACTCATTAGCTACTGTAAGCTAATAGTGCTTTCCAGGAAATTAGGTCCCTACGTAGCACTGAAGTGCTAGTTCAATTGATGTGCATCGTAAGTCTTATTTGCAGTGTATTTTCAGTGTAATCAATGATGGTTTGCAACAATATGTCAATCTCGAGCCCTTTTCAATATATTCCTATTAATTGCAATATTAATACGTATATGTTAGCCCCTATTACGGCCGTGATCAATCGTGGTCTAAATTACTCAAAATTATGCTACTGCAGAATCAAAATTTAGAACAAGAATGTTACCACCTTCAGCATTAAATTCGGACTCACTTCGCACTTCTCTTGTAAGCAAAGAACAAAGGAATTGTGACTTCAAATCACACACATGGTCACAGTTCTAAAAGAAAACGAAAATCACAGCTCCTGTAACTCAGGGAACGAACCGTTACCATGGCGGAGACAGATGGGAAGTGATTATAGATGGGTGTTGTCATCGGATATGAAACATAAACGCAGACAGCGGCAGCACTATTGAAATTTGCATGACAACAGAACTCTCAACTTTTCTAGAAAAAGGGAAAAAAAAGGATGAAAAAGGGATATTGAAGCAGTGTGGGCTACAGGCATCTGGTACGGGCGGACCGAAGACATATTGCACGATGATAGGGTGAGATGCAAAGCGAACTGAATTCGTTATTCATCTTTTTAGGCTCCTGAAGAGAAAGAAGGACATTGCGAATGGTGGACATACGTAGACAGACGTTTCAGCAGAAAGAAAGAATTAAAAAAAAAAGATCGGTAGTTTCCTCCTCTAGTGCACCATATGAGAGCATGGTTCGTAAACCAGTGGATATATACTGGACATAGTAAATGTGTCAAAACAAATGCCTATATTCCTTGTGCTAAGGGGGAAAAGCATGTAGTGTTTTATTGCTTGCAGTAAATCTCCTGGCATTTAACAGTCCCTTTCTCTCTGCCATTTTTGAAGAACGTTGAAAGAGGATAGAAATATTACTTTGCTAGATGATAAGTTGTTGAACATGTAAATAGAGTTGTTCTGAAGCTACTCATAAACAGGCTCTTTCAGGGAAGTGACCGGATGTAGTATTCCCCCTCCTCTCAGAGCCCAAGAACTACACCCCGAAATGTTCTCAAGGATTAGTAATCATATATGCTGAACGATCAAAAATATCCTTTAGAGCAGCGTTTCTCAACCCGTTTCATTCCGCGACCCCCTTTCACCATGCCTTCTAGCTGGTGACCCCCTTTCACCATGCTTTCTAGCCGGCGACCCACAATTATTTTATTTTGTGTAATATTTGCTTTTCATTTCACAACAGTTTATTTCCTGTATTTATAATAAATATCCTAATTATATTATCCAAAATTATTCAGCAAACATTATTTTTAGTAATTATTAAAAACGACAAGTAAAATAAAATACTTCCTTCGAAATTTATTAAACATACAAAACCCTAGTTAAATTATATTTTTTTTCACTTTCCCCGCGACCCCCTCAGGTTGAGAAACCCGGCTCTAGATATGTAAAAAGATCTCCCCGGAGAGATTTCTCTAAAATAAATACTACTCACAACAGCAAAAAGGCGAGAATGATAAAACTGATGATGATGATAGCCATGATATTAGGGAATAGTATCATTAGAATATTGATTATTTTATCTTTTTCTTCGAAAAGAGGACCCAATAAAATAAAATCCTCTAGTCAACAATTGAATAATTTCAGTGAATAATAAACCCAACATTTCTTGTGCTGCTACTAAGCCAATTTATTGTTGTCTAAAATATGTCAAATGTGTTTATTCCACAACTAAAGTCAAAAGTTCTACCACATCAAAATTAAAGTTATGTACACTCAGTGCCAAAAGTTAGTACCCAATTGTTTTTTTTCTGCAAATAACTTTGGAATAGATTTGAGCACAGTTTCTTGTAACTTCTAAAAAATCACATTCTCTTTACGTTACAGGAAACCGTACTAAAATCGATCAATCCATTCCAAATTTATTCAAAGAAGAAATTTTACGACTGCGTACAAACTTTTGAGTCTGACTGTACATTGAACCATACGAAAATTATTTAATAAATTAGGCTACTTTTCTATCATGCCAACAATTCGAGAGTTTTTCTATTGTGCCTTTTAGTAATTTACTATTCTAATATACGAAAGTTGTATTGACTGAAATCACCCGAAACATTCAAAAGAAATCTGCAAACGAATTTTCACCAATTTTTTCAAGCTACTTCGTCCGCTGTACTGAACAACAAAACACTGCGTTCATTCACAGACCATTTCATTTTCCGTAATGCATGATCGGGGTTTGGCCAGTTAGCCACTTTTTCCTGGGTTCCCTAATCGGATGCATTATTAGGAGTGATTTACATTCCTGACGTGTAAGATTTATATCTTCAGATTTGGAATACACACACGCGATTTAATGGAATGCAAGTTTTCCTCACAGTACCAAATTTGTTATTGTACAGTTAACTTTAAGTTTATTTTCTCAGATATTTGCAGGATCATCTTCGACCGTTTACAATTCATTTAAAACATTTCCATAGTTGTTCCGCATATTTTTTTTTTTCACAATATTTTAGCACTATGAAAACATATTAGACATTCATGTTGAGTTAGAAAACATGGTAATGAATAAGTTCCCGAAATATATGTTCAGTGAGGGATATAATAAAA
>JAGDQP010009250.1:28457-59936 GCA_022664845.1 Lepisma saccharinum
CCATATTCAATCCACTACTGGATGAGGCCTCTCCCCGAAGGGAGGAGTTGGTCTACTGCTTCCACGCTGACCAGACGGGTTGGGAGAGGAGAGCCGAAGCTCTCACTGTGATCGCCACTGTCTTTTATTCACAGCAGCTCCCCAATTGTCCTCACGATGCTGAGTCAACACCGACATTTTTGAATCCCCACCGGGAATCGAACACGGAATTGCTCGCACAGAAGTCGAGCGCGCTACCGACTAGGCTACGCAGGAGCTCAAATATATATATACAGAAAACAGAAATTCTGATTAACTTAAGTCATATGAAAATATTTCCCATTTCTACCAAAATAGGAACTGATCAAAATGGTGGCAGCAGTTCCTGGAACAAAATTGCATACACAGTTACACAGCTACGATAAGAAAGTTTTCTGACCCTGCGCATGTGCAGAACTATAAACGGAAAGTATTAACCTAATTACAAGAAAAACCTCTTGAGTTTTCCTTTATTTCAATGCAAGGAAGATACAATAAATTCTGCGGAACTTTTCTGAGAATTCCTAGGAACGTAACGAAATTTGTAACAGTGTAACATAAGCCATTTATTACCAGTAGTTAAATTTAAATATGAATGGTATCTCAATCTTAAAGAAACAATTGTATAATTTGGACAAGATATTGTGTAAACTAAAGAAAGGCGAGAGTGTGCACTGAGAGAACGAGAGAGATGCACTTGGTTTGTCTCCTTTAATTTCATTTTTATTGCTGTGCGATGGATGTCAGAATGAACGAGTGCCAAAGCAATTCCCTCGGAAGAATACGGAAGATGTAGAAAACGCAGAACAGAAGACGAGGGCAGCGGCGAACTTTATTCCATTTCCATGAGGTAAGGAGGTGCCTGGTGATGGCCTGAACGAAAAGAGTGAGCGTGTACGTGAGATGGTAACTCGATTACACCTTTAGTTGAAAGGATAAAGAAAAAAGAGCGAACAGACAAAAGTAGACGTGTCTTCACATCTTGTTACCCGAAGCAAGACACAAATCCAAGAATGATACTCTTCTCTGGCCTCTCTTCACATAGTTACTTCTCAAATAGTGGCAAGAGAACAATTTCTTCTTCTCTCTGTATCCCCTTCCTTCACATAACAAAATATAATGTGAACATATTTACAAGAAGAAAGAAACTTTCGCTCCACATCCAAGTGCTTCGCTCCTCTTCTCATCAATACACAATGGACCGTTGAAAAGTCTTGCACGCAGATTTACGTGGAAATTTTGCAGATAGGTGCTAGGCGCAAAATAAACGAACATGTCACAACATGCAAAAGATAAAAAGTTTTAAAAGGCAAAATTCCCCAAAATATATTTCAGTAGGTACTGAAATCGACACAAAGATAGGAAGAAATCTGATAAAACTTTGCACTTGCAAGCTGCATAAAAGAAATCCGTTTTTGACACTGTCCCAAAAAGATAGGCGCCCCATTGTAGAAAACATCGCTCGTGTTCATCCTGGTCATGAAAGATACAAGGCGAACTGTTCAGAATATATGCAACCACACAGGATTGTCCGATGGAACTGCAGCAAGAATTCTGACAGAACCCTTGACGTTATCAAAGGTTACGTTATCAGCTTACGTTAGGCTCCTCGACAGCTGGATGAAGACAAGAAGACCTTCCGAACCACAATTCACAGTAGTCTTCAGACAAAGAACTGTGCTAGCAACGGGTATTTGTTGGCGTTTGATCACATCATCATAACGTATGAAACTTTTATTCCCCTCTTCAATCCACAAACGAAAAATCAGTCAAAACAATAAAACACTCCTCTTCCCTTTCAACCCAAGAAGTTTCAGGACATTATCACCACAGATGAACCTAGAAACGACGATTGAAGTCAGTTGAAAGTTTGCACAGTTCTAACTCGTCTAAAAATATTTCACACATAATTTATGAGAACTAAGGGGATTTATTAATAACAGTTATTTTTAATAACAGGAAAATTGCATGTACTTTTGGTATGAAATCTCGTACATAGTAAACATAAAATAAGATAAAATTAATGTGTTTTTTTTAATTCAGAAAAACAGTCTGACATGGCAAAATATCCTCCTCCAACGCCACGTGTTTCTCACTATGTGTGACGCTAATTCGTAGTTAGAAGCAACAGAAATGCAAGGACTAGTACAATCATATTACGTACTATTGAAGAGTACACTGGAAATACAAAGGCAACATTAAAATAAAATTGATTCTTAACATTTTGAAACTACTAGCTGAAGTATCCAAAGTTCATAGACAAGGGAATACTTGTACTACGCGACAAGTGAAGCGATATACTCGAGAAGCGTTTGAACCCAGGGAAAAAAATTGCCAGTACTTTTCTTTAATTTTATGTTCACATCGCTGTGTCTGACAATTTCATTGAGTTTCCATTTTTCGGCAAAGTATTGACAGTGGAAGCCTATGTGTTGTTTCCTTCCAGAACGAAACGAAAATGGCAGACCTAATATGGGAGCATTTCATGAAATAAAAATTCTATTAGAGATAAAAAAAAAAGTGCCTCGTTAATCATTCATCTCTTGCACTTTAGTTTTCTTGGTTTACATTTTAGAGTTTTTGCTAAAATAACATCGAAGTTCTTTCGCAAAATACAAATCTCTCTCGCATTTTACGGAAAAAAGTATCGTAAATTAAACCCTGTTGGCCATGCACGCAAGTACAGTCTTTAAAAGAGGCTGGAACTATATGTTAGTTCTTTATTAACACTCAAAAGTATCCACAATTCTAACATTTGTGTTAATAGGCAATAACTGAATTACTTATTCGCTTAATATATTAAAATATATTGAAATAGAAAAATATTCTCCACAAGGACAAACACCCAATAAAGTCGGAAGCTTTTGTTCTATTGATGTTTCGCATTTTCGCTGCACCAATACAAAATCTTTCAGAAGAGCTTATGGAGAAGAAGAAAAAAAAGAAAAGAAAGAAACGTGCGCGTGAAAATTCGTTAACATGTTTTAGATCAAACCCGAAGAAATTCAAATTCCCATCTTTCGGTTATCATAAAATGACTTACGTATTTTGTCAACAGCAGAATTATTGTAGTAACAGCGCCTTTTCTACTTCAGAAAATAGAGTTTGGATCTACAAGCTGGAAGCCTGTTGGTATTTTCAGCAGCGCTTTACCAGGTTATTTCTTTCGAGTCACGGAGTTATTTTGTATATATACTGAAAAAAGGAATGTCAAGTAAAAGCAGAGGAGGTGACAGGCAGAAAATTCGTCTTCTGAAAACAAAAGAAGAGGAATGTAACACGTCTTGTAGAGCCAATGTGTTGAGAAGTCAAGTGACGAGAGATGTACTAAAGACGTAATAAGTTGAGATAAAATTTCAATGTGTAGATACACTTTCAGTAAAGTGGCACAAACACGAGAGTGAGGGAGGGATAATTTGCATTCTTTGTGCCCGACGGCATTCCAGATGACTGAACTACGTATGTCAAACATCCAAAAGGATTGCGCCGCTGACTCGACATTTGGCGTCTCAATCAATCGCAAGACACCATTGGGTAAAATGCTGGTAAAATATGTCAGAAAAAAAAAAATCCTAAACTAATGAAGCTTACAGAAACTATGAGCAAAAAAAACGCAACGTAACAGGAATGTGGGAAGATTAATCAAAGTTCTTTACTATAAAGAATAAAGTATCTATTAATTTATGTTCGGTATTCAAGTACAGGTAATTTGATCCTTAGTTTCTTTCAACATGATACATGCAGAACAACATGTAATTGCATTTTTATTAATTTTTTTCGCTATTTAAAATGTCTACTCAAAAGCCAGGTATGGATACATTTTAAAAATTCAGAACCAGTATCACATGAACCAAGGTGGTGTCACAGAAAGAGGTAGAAAAGAAAAATCCTCAAGCATACCCACACATATTGGATCATTCGATGTAAATACGCTTGTCCCCCCCCCCCACCTCTTTTACAAGCAAACAGGTAAGTTACAGGAAAACAGGAGGTACAGTACCAGGGAACATACACAAGGTTCTAGGGAATTTCCCTTCCCCCTACAAATAACACCCTGACAAGAACTTGAACTTCAAAGTTGTGTTCCCAATCGGGTGCCAATGTATTTCAGAATCTTGAATTCAATCTGTGGCGCCACAAACTTGCTGCATGGGTGTGGATTTGAAGATAAATATGATGAGTAATGAAAATGTAATTACCCCTACGATTTCAAATACTGGTTGACTAGATGGTTAGCGTGCTTGTTTACTGAGCGCGTCGCCATGGGTTTAAGTCCAATTCGGACTACTGAATAAAGTGGTTCGGAGCCTACTTTATCAGAAATTGCAGATCGAAGGTTCCATCCCTACTGGTGGCCCACTTCAGCAGGTAACAAGGTGCTGGTCGAGTATTGAGAGGTGATTTTCATGCCGGGAGAAACAATGCTTTGGACTCAATAATAATGTACTTCACTGTGAACAGCTCCTTTAGCAACTTTAGGTTTTTGATCTAGTACGGCATGTACATTCAGAAGCCAATAGGAAGTATCGTACACTGAGGGGAAAAATATATATTCCCAGAACGTTGCATTTAATCCTTAACATACATTTCTGAGCTATATAGGCAAGCCCGTCACTTATGTCTCAAAACTGATGTACATATACTAACAAATGATCAGTGCGAAACCGGGACATTTTCGGTGACCCAGTCCGAAACTTGACCCGAACGACATGATTGACCCGGTGACCTGATATTCACTCAAATGACTAGGTTGACTGACTCGAAGATCGAATTTTGACCCAGCGGCCCAGTCTTAACCCGGTAACTTGGTCTTATTCGTGTAGTTTGAATTCATCAATATTGTAATTTGTGAGATTCCTTGAGAAGTGAACTTATGTACGGGAACTTCATTTGAGGGTTATAAAACATGTTATTGCTTTATTCTATTTAATACTTCAAGCAGAAAATTCTATCAAACAGCCATTCGGAGGGGGTATTTGCACACCTCCGACGGTAATTTTGTTCTCTCCGGGGCGATGAGACTATTACACATGCTATTACTATTGTTAGTAAGTTTTCGGCGTCGTATATTTGGTTCTCTGGGGGGGGGGTAACACCCGTAGTACCGTCACCCCTGTGAGAAACACTGTTAAAACGCAAAAGTGTATATAATAAGGAAAGAATTACATTGCAGATTTGTCTTCCGCGTCACTTGGTCGAAATCGGGTCAGACCGGGTCCCTAGCATAGACTCGGTCCAAAACTTGACCAGAATAACCCGGTGGCCCGTTTCAGCTCTGGAAATGAAAAGCTGGTAGCATATATACCTATAGAACAGAATATATTCTGTGTCTGAAATTTGAAAATTACAACGTATAATAGAGATAGGTAGTGTTCGTTTTGTGCGGGGGGGATGCCGGGGGTTATCCCTGGTGCGTGAGGATTTCATCCCGGCTGTTTATTCCGAATATCATCCCAATCAGAGATAAAATCTTTGTATTTCTACCCAAACTAGCATGTTGAAACTTCACAGCATCGACTAGTTTTAGGATCCCCTTCCCCTAGTAATTTATAACAAATAGAACACTGGATATGGATGCGGATTGTATGAAGACCAACGAACTTACTGAACTGCGAGACAGTTGACAGCGTATACTGAAGAGCAAGTAATAAAAAACAGTGCTAGTAGATACCAAGCCGCCTTGGTCCAAGCTGCAATATCGCAGAGTTCAGATAAGCAATGCGTAGGCACGCGGGTTCGAAATCCGCGATCGACCATCCTGACTGATATTTGCCAGGGTATTCCTCATTTTCACCAGGCGGAATGGCACCTCAAGTAATGTTCCAATGTTTCCTTCCCAACATAAACCTTCCCAATGTTTCCACTACCCTATCCCGGCCAGAGCCAGAAATGCCCAAAGGCCATAAATAAAATAGAAATTCAAGTGGACGTAGATAAGAATTTATCATATCTGCGTCCGGAAATTACAGAAAAATTAAGAAAAAATACAGAGAAGCTAACAGCAAAAGGATCGTAAAGAGAAAAACGAAGTAAAAATCAAAGAATAATAATTTGAACATGTTCTTATAGAAATTAAAAGATTGGTACCAACATGCATGGACGAATTTTGTTTTAACAAAATAGGTTAGGGGAACGAGAGTTTGCACGTCGTAATGATTCTTAGCAGTAGGTAGTGCCATCTGTTAGCCAGATGCTGAAGTACTTCTGTATGATGAGTAAGCTGGAAAACCGCTGAGCTAAACGTAATCTTTGGTGTTCTCATTGCGTATATTGAAAAACAGAATCTAACCTGACTTTACCTATTTCAGTGAATTTGGTGAAATATTGAAAATGAAAAAGGAAGCAAAGGAAACAATTATTTATAAGCACAAAGAAAATAAATGTAAAGTCGTTTAAAAAAATAACAAAAAATGTGGGGGCTGATATGAATCGAACTAGGGTCTTCCAGCCAGATGTAACACTTTACCGAGTACATCAACCGGGTAACTAAAAACTAATTATTTTATAAGATTTTTTTATCCTCAACTGTACCTTCAACGTACTACAGCAGTGTAATAGAGTACGTAGTTGAGCAGGTAGGCAGCAGATAGCACTATACGTACTACCGGAAATTGTTACGACGTACAAGCGCTCTAATTTTATGTGCTTAATAGAACAAGAATTGTCAGGAATTAGTGACAATCGAAAGATTCTGAACTGGAACTTATTAATGCAATAAAATAGACCCTTAACGGACATCATGAAAAAGAACTGATAACTGGAACTGGAGTTGTCATATTAATATTAGTAACTAGCACATATCTAATATTAACTAGAATGCCCGCTGTTAATGCATGGTCAAAAAAGTATTTTTAAGTTTTCCATGAAGTATCATCCCAACGCTTACAAGCTGCTCACTTGCCTCTGCCGTCCTGATGAACTGGCTCTTTCTCGAATCACTTGGAGTTGTTTCAAACGTTCTTCAGTTAGCAATATCTACCAGATAATCACGAAACACTACAGAAGTATACACCAGAGGCTAAACTCAAACAGCCCAGTTCGCAACTGACTGATGAGAAAAGTTTTCCTGGCGCATCCTGGGAAGTTATAGAATGTTCTGGAATACTCTAGAAATTTCTGGAATGATCAGTAAATTTAAGAAAATTGGAAGGGAAAAGTATCTTTCTTCGATGAATCTATCCCGAAAACCGAAAATTTTGAGAAGTATAAAGGAAAAAATTAATTTTAAAAAAAAACCTCTTTAAAGACATACTTTTCTTAATCAGTTTGTAATTAAAAGTATTTTTTTTTGTTTATGCATGACTAACAACAAAAGTATGGGACGCGCTCTCATATACAGTAACTTTATAAATACTTGAATTGGCGCGCCCCTATGCTTTTCTGTTTAGTTATGCATAAACAAAATTAATTTTTACTTTTTATTACGAATTGTTTAAGAAAAGTATGTCTTTAAAAAGTTTTTTATTACTTTTTCCGAGATATTTCGGTGTTCGGAGATTTTCTCAAACTAATGATTTGTGCCCCAATCCTGAAGGGTTCTGCAACCGTCAAACTATTCATCGTTGCAGGCTAGTATTTATGGTCCATATTAAAAATTAAAATTAAAATGTACTTTTAAAATATGGAAATATATGAAAATATAACAATGGAATATTGTATAGTCACCCAACTTACGTCGCTGTGCAAAATTTCATCATTCTATGACGTCGGGAAATGAGTTAACGTTGCAAGATTTGAAGACACCACGAACCATTGCGAACTAAAGAAAAGAATGTAATAACACGTGAAATTACAAAATTGAGGTTTCTCCAGGATAGAAAATTTACAGCTTTAGCGTTGAATAATAATAATAATAATAATACACGTGCAATAAAAATAAAAGATGGAAATCTGCTGACGGGAACTTGTCCCAGCTACTGCACAAGAAAGTGATCGCGCTAATATAGTGTGCATGGGATTGACCAGTGCGTGGAAATGCAGACCCCCGCGATATTCTTCGTGGATTGTCGAATAATACTGATGCCAAATTTGGTGCAGATACGTAGAATGATACAGAAGCCTTTATTTAAATATACATACACATTTGTACTTCTATACGTATAGCTTTAGCGGTGGTTGGAGTGGTAACATCCCACAGTACCTTTTAGGGGGTCGGAGAATGTTCGTTCAAAGTTTGGTAAGCATAGGTTGAACGGTATAGAAGACTTTGCAAACATATTTTGACTGTATATATTGACCGTGATCTATTTAATTTTGTATTTGATAATAAAATAACAAAGGAAGGGAAGAGGATTGACAATGTTGATTAGAATTCTTGGTTCAAAATGCATTACAGAAACAGTACTACAGCAGACTTTCCTTGAGATGGAAATTGAATATTTGCTATTTTGTTTAGTTTAATTTAAATGAAGGTTCACAAAGTCATTGTAACACATTAATAATAATAAAGTATAGCAAACCAGAGAAATCTAGAAATATATTATAAAAGTGTTGTTTATTAAGTGTATGAAGTATACGTATAACTGGGCTTGAACGCACTGTGCACATGACAAATTGTGTGTAGTGACTAGTAATACTGGAAGCTTAGGAACGGGTATTATCGTATGACAATGTACGAAGCATATTGTCTCTCTCAATATTTGATAATAAGTTACATTTGAGTATAATTCGCATATAATTTTGGAAGGAATTAATACTTTAACGTACGTATAACAAGGAACTTTCAGCTATACTCTACAATATTTAAGAACAATTTTAATCTGAAGCCAAAATACACTACTGTCAACTGTGTTACTATAAATTTAATGGAAAGAATCTTGTATAATCTTAGCTACTTTAGTGTTTATATCAATTAGGGATACAGTTGAACGCGTTACCAAATAAAAGCACACGTGAGCTATTGGTAAACGGCACTAACTATTGTCTTAATCACAATCACCACCATCAGTGTTCTGTATTGGAACTTTTCAAACCGCTTGTTAACACACGATAGCAAAGTGTAACATATACCGCTGAATACTCTGTGTTCTAATTAATGCATGCGATAGAGAAGTGTAATATAGTAGCCAATCCCATTCTCCGATAATAAGCCCTGTCTCTTGCTGCAGATAGACCCTGCCGATTCTCCTATAGGCAACTCGAATTTCACATATTGTGAATGGAAGTCCAAGCGAAGAAGTGCGTAGAATGAAAGTTGCTACTGACTGCCAAGTTTCGTATCTTTTTTTTTTTTTTTTTTTCCATCAATAGAGAAACTTAAACCAAGGGAAAAACTTTTCCCTATGCTATTAATAGCGATGTCAGTTCAGCTCTTTTCATTTCGATAAGTTCTTTCGTTACATTCTTCTCGCTCATTCCTCATTCTCCTGTGGGAATAACAAGAAATGAAGATAGTTCAGGTTACCAATTACACCTTTCGACGCCATAGAACAGATCTTAACTGTACGTATCTGACAAGATTGATTTGTTCCATTGGGACATTTTTCTCATTCTTTTTCCTTCGATCTTGACAAACTTTCTATTCTATTTCGTTCTTTCCGGGTTTTTTTTCCTTCTATGGTAGAGAGAAAGTTCTCTTTGCTCTCTTCTTTGTAATGTTCACATTTACTTTGGAAATAACTTATTCCCTAGCTATGAAAGAAAAGTAGATCTCTATCCTGTTGCACCTGAGAGAACCTACGTGAAAATGTTAATTCGAAATGTCTGGTGTGGACACTTCTCGAGCTTGAAAATGAACAGAAAACTTAGTCGCCATTCTAGAACAAAATCCTACCCCGCTTCTGCTGAATGCCGGTCAGATATTCTACCAGGTAACCACTAAGAGAGAGAACCACAATCTGTACATAATAATGTGTTCCTCTGGTCTCAGCTGAACCACCCACTGGTGTCGATTGTCAAAAGCAAAAGTATTCTACTTCTTGTGAATGTTTTTAGTTGAAAAAGTACGATTTGCACGATTTCTGACTTTTATTCACACTTGTGTGTGTAAAAGGATGTACAATTTGCAAAAAGGTTTTCAACTAAAAAGAAATCACGAAGTGAAATGCCTCCGCTTTCGACATTGACAAACCAAAGACTGTATGTCTTGTTTAACGGAGACTAGAGAAACATATACGCATAGAATTTGGTCGTGTCGCTTTGTAACCTAATCGGCAGAGCTCCCGATCAGCAAGAACGAGACCAAAGTTCTATTTCCGGCTAGAATGACGACCTTCCGTTAGAGATCTGCACGGGCCAGAATGTTTAGCCCGCGCCCGGCCCGTGAATTTATAATGTGAGGCTCGACCCAAGCCCGAAATATGATTAACCTTTAGGCCCGAGACCGTGTGATAAATCAAATGAGCCCGAAATAAGCCCGAATTACAGAAACTTAACAATTAATGCAAAATTATATTTTAGAGGTTTAATTTTGCGGATTAAAAGCTTACATGATTCAGAGAGAACAACGAAATAACGATTATTGTTTACACTTACTAACTATATGAATTCTCTAAAAAGCGATGTTCATTTATATAAATTATCATGAAATTGAAATACGTGAATGCACTCGATTCAGACTCATCCCTGGAGCACAATCATTGTTTAGTAGTACCGGTACATTAAAAAACGATATGAATACTCTAAATATTTAAAACAAAATGTCCATTTGTGCAAATTCTTGTTCTGAATGCCTTTGTTCTTTTAATTCAGTGTAAGAAGAGTACTTTCACATACAAGTTAAGCATGTTTATTTCTGTTATTTTTAGTTTCTCTCTCTATTACACAGTTAATTAGTTTTTCTATCATTTGCACAGTGATAATCAGATTTTTAGTGTGGGCGTCTCCTGTTTTACCGAAGTTAGAAATTTAGATGTGCTTAAACAGTTCTGAAAGAACGGTCCAAATAAATATCGTTCTACAGTATATTTAGAAAGTTAGGCACGAAAAGGCCCGAGAAATATCGATGTATATTTAAAAATTTACGACCCCGAGCCCGAAGCGATCTACGCTTTGTAGTTCCGAGCTCGTGCAGAGCTCTACCTTCTGTACATTTTATTGCAAGTGTCTCAACATAGGAAGTCTTATTGAATCTACCTTGCGCAACCGCCGTACTGCTTGAACCATAAACAACACTGAAGCGCAGCAGCTGGGAAATTGCTGGCTTGGTGCAGTGGTTAAAGCATCGAATAGCTAGCTGGTCGGATGACCTGGGTTCGATTCCCGGCGAAGTCATAATTTTTTAAACTTCTCAAAAAAGAAAAATGACGTTTCTTTTTTTTATATGTGTATATACGTAGTTTTAAATTTTAGATAGTTCACTGCTATTGATTAGGTTAGGTTAGAAGAGTCAGATTTTTTTTGGTATTATTATTATACGATCAATTGAGTCGTGTTACTTCAGGTTTTCGGAAAATGAACCTTCATTAACGAAGAGCAGACAACTTCGTGCAATATGAAGCTAAACTAATGTGCAGAGAAACCCTGGAAGCCAACAGTGTTAAATTACAGATTCTGTGTGAGCCTCATGAAATAGAAAAAAAAAGAAAGCCAACTACAAATCCATGTAGTGGAACAAGTTTTCAATGGTGTAATTTGAGATTCTATTCTCTATATTTCTCAGGCGGAAATTGCAATGCATTTTCTGTACTAAATAACAAGCTCTATCGAGTATTGTATGAAAGCGCTTTATTTAAATCAGTTACTTACAAAACCTTTGGTCAAAATTATCTCAGAACCTTTTGTATAAAACAGCAGATACTGAAGCTTCATATCATAAAAGTTTCTTTTTACAATTGTTAAGAAAATTTTGTTCCGATGAAGATGAAAAAGCGTTGAATATAACTACTCAAACTGTTCCAGTACACGCAATATAGCGTGGCAATTATTGTTGTTAATGTTTTTCGACAAGCTTTTGCAAGTGCAGGAAAAGACGGGTTGGGTGATTAATGGAGAGCCTGATGTTTATCTTCTTGTCCCGTAGTGGTTGTTGAAGTACTTTACAATTCAAGTTGTAATTATTAAAACCATTCACGATTCCAGCAACGACACAGGATTCCACCAACGAAAATAGTCTTAGCTTTACATCCATTAGCTTCAAAATTCAAATTCAATGAATACACAAAAAAGAAAATGTCCAATAATGACAACGGAATAAGTTTTTTGAGTAGCTTGTACTAGGGCTGCTGGGTAGGGTTGTTCAATTTTTTAAATTTAGAAATCGAAATAAGTTTCGATATATTAAATTCGACATTTTTTTAATTAAAAATAGAATCGATTTTTCGATTAAAAATCCAAATAGATTTTGAGATTAAAAATCGAAATAGCTTTCTCGATTACAAATTGAAACCTATTTTCTCATTAAAAATAAATTCAATATTTCGATAATAACGAAATTGTTTAAAACGGCAGAAGAACCATAAAACTAAATTTTAAAGAAAATAGTTTACAAAAGAAATGGAAGTAATTTAAGTGAAACAAATAAATTGGAAGTTAAAAATCACGCGAGAGTCGAATAAATTTGTTGCCCAATTGTAACCGATAAATCTCTATTCGATATTTTAAAATGAATTAATTTGAATTTAAAATCGAAAACATTTTTACAAAATACTGATATCTGATCCCAATGTGCGATATGACATTCCGAATTTAATAAAAAAAAAATAATAATAATTAAAAAACTTTTTAAAGACATGTTTTCCTTAAACAATTCGTACTGAAAAGTAAAAAAATATAATTTGGTTTATACATGACTGAAAAAAAAGCATGGGGCGCGCTCTCATATACAGTCACTTTATAAACTCTTGACTTGGCGCGTCCCATGCTTTTATTTTTTTGTCATGCATGAACAAAATTACTTTTTCTTTACTTTTTAGTACGAACTGTTTAAGAAAAGCATATCTTTAAAAAGCTCTTTTATTATTTTTTTCGATGTCCGAATAATTTTTCTCAAGCTGTTTTGTGACCCAAATCCTAAAGTGTTCTGCAACCAGTCAAACCCAATATCGTTGCAGGCTAGTATTTATTTTACGATAAAGAAGTCCGTATTTAAAAAAGCATTAAATTAGGTTTTTAAAATGTATAAATATATATAGAAATACATGAAAGTAGCAATGGGATATTGCATTGACACCGACTTGTGTCACAGTGCAAAATTTCATCATTCTATGGCGTTGGGAAATGAGTTAAATTAACGTTGCAAGACTTGAGGACACCACAAACCATTGTGAACTAAAGAAAAAATGTAAAAGACCGTGACTTATCGAAATAACTGAAAATCACGTTCACTGGAGGAAAATGCGCATGGTTAAGAGTTCAATTCTGGCAAGGAATGGTTCAGAGTCCACTTTACCAAAAACTGTAGGTCCCGTCCTTAGAAGTTCATTAGTTATTTTAGAACGTTAATAACAATTCTATCAATCATTGCACAGAAACAGAATTAAATCGAAAAATCTAATTCGATTTTAATGAAAACTAATTTTAACCAACAAAATCGAAAATCGATTTAATAATAATAAGTTATAAATAAACAATGGAGTTTATTCGAATGATTGAAATTCCACTGTAAATAAAAATGAAAAAAATATTATAATCGAAACATCGATTTTCGAGGTTTTGAAAATATTGATGACTCAATTTTAAAAAGCGAATCGAATTTCGATAAATCGAAAATAGAACAGCCATAATGGTGGGGTGAATGAACAGGAACTACAATTTTAAGCGGGGAGAGTGGAAGGACGGGTGGCTGCGATGTTACCACTTCTTCCTCTCTGTTTCTACATCCTCCACCTCTTCCACTAACGCCGAAAAAAACACTTTCCAATGCGATTTACTGACTCCGCCGACGAATGACAAGTGTTGTATGCAACAGATAATGAAATTAGATTTGTCGACAGTGTATATAACAATGTAAGACTTGAATGTCAAATGTTACCATACCAACGGCTCTCCCTTCATTATTAGCGGGTGCGCCTACGAGATATAAAAAAAATGAAATTAGAAGTTCAAATTAGATTTTCGAAGTATTCACGGCAAATTCAAGATACGTTTAGCATGAATCAGTGCTCGAAGTGTCTGTGTGTGGCGGGGGAGTGGGGGTGCACGGGTCCCGGCACGCCGTCCCCCTTACCTTTTCCATGTTGGATTTGGCGTACCCTCTACCTTTTCATTAATGGGAACTCATCGCCTTTACTTTCAATATGCAATCGCCGCCACTAGGTGCAAGCGTACCCTTACCTTTTCTAGCCACTTCTGCAAGAGTTCCCATACCTTTTCAAACCCACGTCGAGCACTGGCATGGATGCAAGTTTTCCACTATAATTCCTATTGTGATTCTTTCAAACTCCACGTAATTCAAAGCTTGCGCTTACAGTCGACCTGCAAATGAGTACCATGATTAACAAGGCCATTCGAAGTTTTGCATTCATACTAACGTCTTCCAAGAAGTACTTCCGCAAGGAAATCTTGGATAACATGATGAAATATTAAACTACTTACTTCCAAGTATCAAGCCTGGGACTAATAACGCAGTTCATAATAAACAGATGTTTGTATTCTAGTTCGTGAGGTTCGGATGATACCAGAAAATGTAACACGTGATACCCCTATACTCATGCTCGTTTCAAAATTTTGACCAAGTTCACACTTTCTCTGTTGATTGGCTAAATCCCCTTAGGAACATATTCATTAGCGAACAGCAATTATTTTGATGAACTTTCAAACATACAAGCAAATTTTAGGTTATAACTTATCAACCATATCTTTCTTTCCCTCCGTCTTTTCCCACCTACGTGAGGTCGTCGTTTTTGACGAGTCTTCTTCACAAATCTGATCAACCATATAAAAAAGGAAAATTAAAGACACGGTGTGCAAGTGCACCTAAAGTATTCATCAAACTAGCATATTTTGGAATTTTTCATGGCTACAAGCAAAATATGATTCATTAATATTTATGTAAATTGTGTATGACATGTTATACAGAATCCAGATGTATAATATAGTCTTCATAACTGTGCTTGTTGCTAAACTTTATCTATATTGACTTGTGTTACACCCTTAAAACACAAAGGACATTAAATAAACACTTGTTTTACATGTAAACTATTCGAGCACAGAAAATATCACTGTCTATTAAGACATACTAATAATTTTAATTTTCAGACATTTTCAAATACCTACGCAGTGATTTTTTTTAGTGTCACTCTCGCATCCACTTAGCACACTGTTATTTTGATCTCGTAACTTAATCCATGGATAGTTCACCTTGAACTTTTCTCGTGAGTATAACTTTTACTTCATGCTGTACAACATTATTCTCTGTTAAGGCCTAGCTAAAAAAATCTATATGAACATGTATGACGTTCTTTATCATGCATGAAAACTTTTTATCTATTCCAACCAGGTTTATTACTCGAGGTCGACTAAGAGGTAGTATGTCATTGTCTTTCCTAGGACAAAGGATACACATTAACTCTCAAGACCGAAACTTGGTTTAAGTGGACTCTGAACCCGGGACCACTTGACTACGAAGCGACGAATATAAATAAATACCAATATAGTGGAACACACACAGTAAGCTACGTCTTACTGGGAAGAAAAAAAAATAAACCACGAAATAGTTCTTTAGTTCATGGAACCTAGATTTTCCACCGTATCTAAGTTCCCGTGTATAGGCTTACTAGAACTTGATTTTACTGCTGTACTTCAAAACCCGGACTGTCTGCAAGAAGACTTTTTCCTTGTAACATTTTTTTTCTCCTGTAAAGATTTACAGTAGATTCTATCTCAAGACAGAACTTAGATTCAGCTTATCAGAAATAGAAGTAAAGCACCCTATACACGGACAGTAAAGAAAAATATATAGACAGGAACATATTCGCACAGCTGTATAGCAACGACCCTTGCGCGTCACGTAAGCGTTTTCAATAACCATTCACATCAGAGTCCAATATTGGAAAATGAAACATTTGTTGTGTTCCAAGTGTTCTCCAGATGTCATGGAACGGGAAAACGTTAAACGAGATTTCTTTAAAAAGAAAAAGAAAAAAAAAACTTTTTACGGTTATAGCCACACATAAGTGTGTACAAAAATAGTCTCTTTAATACAAACATCAATGCTTCAATTCATTCCGCTGCTCCAAAACGAACAGAAGGCTAAGAGAAAAGAAAGCTTCCGCCACCCACTCTCGCAGAACGAAGCGACATCTAATTTCACAACTTCATGATGACACGATTCGAAAGTGCAAAGACATTGATCTAACCTCCGCGCAGAATAACACACACACAAAAAAAATCACTTTTAAGAATGAATACCTAAAATGATTTACATACGTCAACGCGTAACTTCTATCATTATACTGGGTGTTTCAAAAGTCACTTTCTCATGAAATTAGGGAAATTTTATGTAAAAATGATCAAAATTAAACGAAAAAAGATACAAGTACATAGCTTCAAATATTTAGGAATTATTTTTATCGCACATCTCGAACAAAATCTAAATAATATAGTTTCATCTCATATGCTACTAATTTGCAAAACAAAAGGACGACTAGTCCGAACATACATCACATACGATCCACAGGATCAAAACAACTGTACAGTACGCCGCGGCTTTGAGGGAAAATGATTATTATTTATGCTAATTTCTAGATCACTAGCAAATTCGAACGTTCACACTTCATAAAATATATATTAAAACAATTGTTAATCGACTAATAAAAGTTATTGATAGTGTCAATCACTAAATAATATAAGCGAATGATTAGTTGGTCTTGTAAACTAACGGGTCAGACACCATTTTCGCATTTGATTGGTAACTGCTTGAGACTAGGATTGTTTATTGCTACCCGTCAGTAGAATCCAGTATTTACATCCGATCTCGAACCGGACCGTCCAGCTCGATCCAGGCCAACAAAGACGGGCGGGTGGCCTAATTAGGTCAGTTAAGTGGGTGCCGAACCCAATTACCCACTTTTCTGGCGAGCCTGATCCGAATGTTGGTTGGGCTCGGATCAAACTGGACGGTATAGATGTAAAATCGGTCCCAAATATCTACCCGTCAGTCAATGGGAACTACATTCGAGTCACCTGCCTCCATTGCTCGCTAGAGAGTTGGTACGCTGCCATTTTGGAGCAATTCTCAGATTGATAGAATTTGATAGCTTTTAGGGAACTTTGACTCCGGCCGAACTGATTTATTGAATTGTTATTAACTCGGAACCATTCCGTTCAAATGACTTCCACAAGATTTGAACACGCGAAACAAAAACGAAAAATATTTCTAAAAGTTTTCAGTAAGACTAATACAGCATTATCTACAGAATAACAGCTTCACGTTCAAGAAACATTACATTATCTTGCTCTCTATGAGACATTTTGATCCCATAAAATCTTTGCCCCAAGAAGATTGAGTAGCTGCCGAAAGGGTAATTAAAAAAAAAAATCACTGCCATGCTCCTCATCGAAAAATACGCTATCCATTAAAAATCACTACCCGAAGAAATTCTGTACGAACTACGAATCTGATTAGGTAAAGGAACGTAAATGATTTTTCAGTGTGCCTAAGAAAAAGTCTTAGCTACAGGTCTGATGGAGGAGAGGCAATAAAGACCCTGAAACATGGTCGAAAAAAGTCTCGTATTTTAACGAGTAAACCCTGGCAAACCTGGACCTCTAACTGCTCCACTCCTGGTGCCCAGAGAAACTAGTCTTGCCGTGACGTCAGTTTTTCATTCTACCAACCATCGACTCACAGAATATGTTTGAACACTGGAGCAAACACGTTGTACGATCTTAAACTAAAATCAAAACTTCACGGTTCAATGTTTGAAACACAATTTATTATTCACTTATTACTTACGTTGTAGTAAGTTTATTGAAATGAATTGAGATTGTTATCAAAAGGATCATGGTACTATTGAATCTGACTAATAAACAATTGAGAAAATTGTCTGTCCTCGTTGATCGAACTTCATACATAACTTATCTAAATGAAATTATTTGATAATCCGTCGTCAATGTACGGAATATTATAATATTAGCTATACTATCTTGCAATCTAGAAAACAGTTTAAATCGTTTTAAAAATATAGATAAGACGAGTCTCTCTGCGATTGTCACTGTATTACAATTTCCTAAAAATAAATCTTATAAATTCTTTCATTCTTTCATGAAAATTTGAAAGGGAAGACGAAAAAAGGAACTAAATTAAGTTAATGTCTTGTGTCAAACTTAGGAAGAGAAACTCCCAAGAAATTTAAGAAGAAATAGCTCCATCTATCCCTACTGTCGCTACTCAAAAGCAATCTGATGCTCATAAACACGACGAGCCATCACCCAATTTTTGAGCTCTCATTGAAACTGAAAATTTCACCCTTCTCTGCCGTATTTTTTCTTGATCTATCCCCTCCCCCTGTATCTCACCGTGTCGTATAATAAGAAAGGAAGTAGCAGAAGTTTTCGTGAAGTTTCCATCAGGACTATCTACAATATTGGGACTAATATATATATATATATATATATATATATATTCTTTTTCTTTTATGCAACCTGTTTCCCCTACGGGGTTTTCCCAATGGATTGCTGAGTAAAATGAAAAGAGGGCGAAGTTAAACGGGGGGATTGAGGCAAGGAGGAAACTTTCTAGAATTTCCTCTTACAAAAAGGGGATCCACTGGTAGCTTCTTTCCTGTTTCTTTTATTATTTATTATTAAACGTGAAAAAGCGAAGGAAATGTATTAAACATGTATTTTTTTTAAGGTGGGATATGAAGAAAAAGCAATATTCTACAATCCTACACAAAACCACGCTTAACGAGCTTAGTTCAACTAATTCATTTTCAAAAACATGATAAAAATAAATGTAAATTCAAAATAATACATTTCTCAGAGTATCGAATAAAAGTATCGATAATCAATAAAACTTATGCACTTTAACGTTTGCACTCAGAGTATCCTTTTACATATTGATTTTCTTTAGTTCACAATGGTTCGTGGTGTCTTCAAATCTTGCAACGTTAATTTAATTCATTTCCCGACATCATAGAATGATGAAATTTTGCACAGCGACGTAAGTACGGTGACAATTCAATATTCCATTGCTACTTTCATATATTTCTATATACAGTATTTATATGTTTGAAAAGCATATTTTAATATATTTTTATTAATACAGACTTCTTTATCCTAAAATAAATACTAACCAGCAATGATATGTTGTGTTGCTGGTTGCCGAACACTTTAGGATTTGGTTCACAATACAGCTTGAGAAATACAAAATAAAAAAGGCATTTAAAGACATTCTTTTCTTAAACAATTCGTACTAAAAGTAATTTTGTTTATGCATGAATAATAAAAAAGCATAAGGAGCACTCTCGTATACAGTCACTTTATAAATTCCTGAATTGGCGCAACTCATGTTTTTCTTTTTATTCATGCATTAAAAATTATTATTTACATTTTACTACGAATTGTTTAAGAAAAGAAAATATGTCTTTAAAATATTATTTTCTTCTTTGTAGCTCTAATGATATAAACTTTACTTACGCAGTTTCCGCCGTTTTTCTGGAAGACATACTATTATCAACTTTATTTTACTACTTCAATATATTTCACCGCAACTTTTCCCTTAACATATTCGTGAGAAGAAACAGTAGAATTTCTTGGATAAAGGGGTTTCAATTTTTTGAGTGAAAACGCTAAAAAAAAATCATTAGTAAAAGGTAACATTTCTTGATAGCTAAAATCGATAAATAATTGTTTCCTTAGACAAATTTCTGAAGAAAAAAAAAATCTACAACCACAGAGGACATTTTGAACCCAGTTTCATGGTGGTAGGCTACGTAATTTCATAGATATCATTTTCTTATTTAGGGGAAATCCCCTTAAATCGTTATTTCACGTGTTCGACTTGTTTTTACAAAGCCTTTCATCGCGAATACTGCCTAACACACATACAATGAATGCCCTTGTGATCCTGTAGTTAATATTTTCCCCACTAGATGGCAAGCCATGTTCACAAATTTGCTGCCATCTATAGAGGATTCAGTGTATTACACTGTTAAAAATGACTTTCTCAGAAATGAATAAATTTTCCTATTCAAAAAAAGTCGAGTAAATTTCACTTGAAAGTGAGAAAACATATTCTCAAAAATTAAAATTCGAGAATGGTAATTCTCAAATACGAGTTAAGGCATACTTTTCAAATTTGAGCTGATGGAATTATTCAAACTGTGTGTCTCTGGAAAGGTAATATTACAATCCTGCGAGATAATTAAATGAAATCTGTAGACATAGTTTATTATCTGGCGAGCGTTGTAAAAGAATATCGTAAAAAAGTGCAATGATATCAAACATACAACAAGAACTAAATTCTCTGTCGGACAGTCCAATCTTTACCGCTGCGACTGCATGTGATATTCATACGCGGGCGTGATCGCGGAAAAAACAAAACATACTATCGGGAATTAAGTTTAAATCTTCTGCTTCCTAAGATTTATTTTTCGTAAGATTATAAAGTGTGTTTACCTGTTGTGGTAGTACTAAACTCCTAATAAAGGTGAATGAGTTCCATAACATATTGTCGCCTGTTGCATTTCCCGCTTGTGTCAATAGATGTCTCTACTTTTAATGGTGCAAAGTTGAAGTGAGTAACTGCTTTGTATTATGCTAAATTATTGCTTTTTGTGTTGCATTATTTGCACACGATTTAAATATGTTCAATAATGATTCGTTATGCAGATTAAAGTGATTGTACAAACACAATGGAGTATTGTAAAATGATATGTACCTCAGATGGATATGTACAGCAGGAATGTAAGTAATGTATGCAGGGGGATATTTGTACTTATCCTCTGTTCAATAAATATTTTTTATCTTTGCCGCCTGCGTTTATCTACAGTTAGACGTAGTGGAAGGCTTTTCTGTGGTTGCGGAAAGGAGCTGAGAAACACAGATGCGATCACCGTTTGTTAGGTGTAGTCCCACTACAGGTTATACTTACGACAATTTTGAATACATATTTTCTCATCTTCATTCGCTCTCAACGTCATTTTGAATATAAATTCCTTCTCACAATGTGAATATGTTTCTCTCAATTTCGAATAAATATTTTCTCATTTTTTTTAGCTCTGATAACGATTTCGAGTGAATACCCTCTCAAAACTGAAACAAATGTTCTCAATTTTGACTAACTATTTTCGTAGCTCCGGAGCTATATTTTGAGTCATTACGGTCTCAACATTTTGAGCATATGCTTCATCACTTTTGAATATATATTTTTCTCATTTCTGAAAAATAGTCCCAACTTTTCTCATTTTTGAGCCGAAATTTACACTCATTTTCGAATAGTTTTACCTCATGTTTGAGACCTTTTTTCTCATTATCCGAGAAATATTTTCTCACGTTTTGAGCACCATCACGTGTTCAAAATTGAGCAAAGTTTAGTCGGAGCCAGATTAAGCCGAAAATTTTCTCAAATTCGAGATTTTTTTTTTTCGTTTTTGAATAAATCTTTTTAACAGTGTGCATTCCTTCATTCTCCGTGCTACGCGATATTCTTTCCGATTGTTTAGCCATTATTTTTGCGAACGAATGAATAAAAATGAAATAATTTCTTGAGTAAAAGGTAAAGCTATCCCCTGTGCTATACGCACGCGCCGTGAACGGCGCATGGGAGATGTGGAGGTAGTGCTCCACATATTCTCGACCTATATGGTACGAAGTGAGGTGGGGTGGTCAGTCCCACGCTCGGTCGCATTTGACTTCCCAAGGTGCCCAGGAGTACCAAGGACACTCTGGTACTTAATTTGATAGCAGACTGAGTAGAGGTCAGAATTCGTGGATGGAAGCAAAATGTCAAAATTTCGCGAGTATTTTAAGAGTAACTATTTCTACTCCATGCGACTTCTTGAGCGGTTAAAATTTTCGCGAATTCTACTGTCCCTACTTACGAGGAACAATCTTTACTGACACAGCTAGAAGAATACAGTTAAAAGAAAGAGAAAATGTGGAAAAGTTATGGAAAGCAAAGTACCTAACCTAACTAAAGTATGATGTACTTTTCTGCATTTTTTCCTTTACTATAGTTTCCTCGTCTACATGTGCGTCAATGAGTGTTGTTCCGACATGAATACATCGCGCGAAAATCGCGGTAAAACGTACAGAGGAGGTGAAAATAATAATAATAATAGTACCTGAATAAAGACGTAACTACAAGAACACACCACGTTCAGTTTATTTACAGGTAGCCTCCATGTAACAATGTAATTTTTAAATCAAATTACCTATTTCCCTGTATTATTTGTAATTTTTCTCGTTTGCTATGTTACCACAAAAATTAAAACTAGATTGAAAAGAAAATATTGCATACAACATTATCTGGCACCAAAAGAACTGACTGAAAATGTGTTCATCTGTTCTAGTAGATGTTTCACTGCCTTCATTAATTTAATAATAAATAAAATTTAAACTAAAGAAAAATGCAGTTGACGTACACATTTATACAAGTCTCCATTTTTTTTATAATAGGTATTAAATTTTTATTACATACCGATAAAATTTTCTTTAACTGAGATTACGTTACCTGTAAAATGCAACTATGAAGCAAGTAGTAGTAATTTGCGTACAAAAAGTCTCTTCAGATACACACACACAATGTCTTTGGGCATGAATCTTGAGAATGTAGTATATCTAAGTGAGATTTTACTGTAGTTTGTACTTTCTTTTTCTTTATTGTGACACATTAAAATTTCACTTTTTTTTTAATTGGGAAATTTTGATCATTCTTTGAGACTTCGTCAGATGATTCTTCATGTTAAGTAGCTTAACTGGAATTTGGCACTTATATGTTATCGATAACAATGGTATCATATATTTTTTTAAGATAATATGCCTAAATATGATTCTAATCTGATTAGGAAATTTTCGCTAGTATTGCATCTTTCCTTTCTTCTTTTAATCTTACGTCTTTATTTTTTGAAGAGATCTTTGAAAGCCCGTAATAACAGACCCAGGCCTTCAAATTCCTAACCTAGGATTATATATATATGGAAAGGTGCCTTTGTAAGTATTTTCGGGGCCCCCTTTCCGAAAGTCCGTTCTAGTTTCAAAACATCTCTAAAATAGGGACCTTAGGTACTAAGACCTCTTAGGGCCCTTCTACACAAGCGGGGAAAACGTGGCGGTTTTACCGCAAGCAACTGCCTCCCATTTCTCTCTCTCTCTCTCTACACGTGGCGGCCGAAATGACGCGGCTAAACCACGAAAAAAAAATGTACACGAGTGGTACTGCCTCGTATAGCATGTGTTACGTTTCTCCCGATTACGGTTTGAACGCGTTTCGACGCATAGAAACTGCCTGCCGCGGTTTCAACGTTTCCAAACCGCGCTGTGAAAACGCTTGCGTAGACATGTACATTTAAAAGCATGGGTTTTTGGTAAAAGGCGTGGTAAAACTGCCGCGTTTTCTCCGCTCGTGTAGAAGGGTCGTTACTATCTCACAGAGAATGAGATCTGACATTTCACGTTACTTAATACTTACATCAAATCTTTGACTAGCCACTCTTGTATACGTACATACTTACTAACGTTCAGTTTAACGCCAATGTTTATCAAGCTTACCTGGAAGGAAAGAAAAGCATTATTAATATTTCGACATTCCCATAGTGTACTTCAAAAAAATATAACAAATATTAAGTTTTCTGCTATTAAGATTTTAAGTAACAATAGAACACCCATATTATAATTAAATAATTAAAAGATTTTTTCCTTGCATGAGAACAACCGACTTGCAAAAGTCTTCTTTTTTGGAAGAGCACCATGTTAGAAAACAGCAAAGCCACCTAGGGTTAGTTATGAGAACTAGCTGCACATTTGCAGACAAACACTATAATATTTAGTTATATATACACGGTATCACTATAAAACGAGCAAAATAAGTTTATTTGGAAATTGATTCGCCAGACTGTAAAAAAGGCACTTTTGGAAACATCATTTTAAACCACTTTTTTACACCTCAAACGGGAACTTCTGCTCATATCCTGCTTACTTTTTCACTTCCGACCACCACTGGAACATTTGTTCTACACTTTCTCAAACAAGTTAGAATGTATCAATAATGAGAATTGGTAGTCTCAGAAAGGAGTAGAGAAAAAACAGAAGCTGGGGAAAATGATTAACAACATACTGCTTTAAAGATTTAGCTATGATGAACACAGTAAAAATACCAAAATCAAACGTGTTTCGAGGGGGAAAATGTGGGGAAGCTATGGCACACCCTGTTCTAACCATCATCCTAACATTTGACTGGTCTTGAAGAATAACCACCCTGAGGAATCTTCTGTCAGTGAGGCAAGAGTGATGCTATTTAAATCTGCACCAGGACTAAAGAATCTTCAATTCGTATGTAAATACTCGCGAAGCAAAGTTTTGATTCAGATATTTACATCGACGTAGATCTCCAGCTGAAAGGGAAAATAAACGCTCTTCTGAGCATATCAATTGTGGTCTAGTGGTCGAGATCGCAGACTTTGGATAGCCATTGGGGAAATACGTAGATTCGACCATACTGCCTTTCTCCGATGTTTCTCATTAGTTTCATCTGGAGAATGTTGATATGGTACCTAGACAAAGGCCTTGACCGCTGCTCACTGAGCGACATCATCCCTTACATGTGTAACGAGCTTAGCCCATAGCTGCTTCTCTGGCCGTTAGTGTTAATTTTATATATATACTTTTAGAAGAAGTACTATTTTACAATACTGGAAACTACAAAAGAAACAGCAACGAGTCGTACTCAGCTACGTAAGAAAAAAATAATTCCTTTTTTCTTTGAGTTCTCTTCTTCAATCCTTCAGCTTTACGCCTTTAGGTAATAGCAACCAATTGTCTATAATGTGTATGGGTGTCCCACAAGGATAACAAGAGGGCAAAAAAGCCAGCGAGACGAAGATAGAAAGCGGAAAAGGATGGAAGAAGGAAACGTAAGGTGACTTTTATAGACGAACGGAAACACCTTCTGCACTGTGGACAAATGGCTACCCATCCAACAACGCTGAGAAAGCCACGAACACCATTCTTCAACGTATTCGCTTCCTTGATCACACACACTGCCTCCTTCCTTACTGTCATTTTTTTTTTTTTTTTTTTTTTTTTTTACTTACTTGGTGCTACTTTGGAATCTTCCTGAAAGAGCAGCTTTGATAGCACAAAGAGTCAGAGAGAAGGAGACGTAAAAGAATGAGAATTGTGTGAAAAGGAGACGCAAAGAAAAATACATCTCTGACACATGCAACCAACTTGGAATATTCCATCTTTTTCCAAGGGTGTCAACTTGAATAGCAAGTTTTCCTCAAAATATCTTTTGTAGGAACTCCTATTTTGAGAAAAGATTTCTTTGTAGGATATAGAACGTCACTAGCCTACACTGTTGTCTTAGTTTACTATGAATGTTCAACTAGCATGCCTCTGAATGTTCGAAAGTGAAACAACAACATGTGTAAACATCTAAGCAAAGTTTACTGCATAAGAGAAACTCTGTATATTGTATTCCAGAACAGTATTATTATTATAACAAGTGGTGAATTCAGGGATTAAACATGAAGGTCCATATCCTCTCCTAAATCCACATGTTAAATTCGTATCGTTTTAAGCAAATGATATTTTACACACACTCGTAACAAACCTTTGGAACAGGACCCTTCCGGGTGTCCCACTTTTAAGTGAAATGATTATAATTTTAGGTGATATTATCTTCCCATTCATTCCCAGAATTACTAACAAGGAGGCGGCACGGTCTGGGAATTTCAGTTTGGAACCAGACTTACCCCAGTTTTACAATCGACCGCTAAGCGTCTAGCCAGCGCTGAGGCCAAGTCATTTTTTGCGTACATGATAGTATGATAGTAGTGTACCATTCAGGTATTAATACACTGCTCGCCATTAAAAGGAAGGAGACATCGGATTAATGCAAAATTTCTTATCAGATCAGAAAGACGGTGTAGATTTTATATATTATTATTCTAGAGTTATAACGACAGTCGTGATCTACATTCTGACAATCCAAAAGGCAATAATTTTCATTATTATGCACTTCAATGACGTGCCCTCATTTCATAAATCATTTAAAAACAAAAGGTGACGAAAAACCCACTGAAGTTTTTTTCTTTTTCAAGTGGACCTAACACGAAAAGGCAAGCTGTTTTTGAGCGGGAGGGGCTCGGTTCACTTTGACAAATAATGGAATATATCGGTAATCTGTATCCTTTTCCCACCAGTGTCAGTACCAAGGAGCTAGTGTAGCCAGTAAGGTAAAAGGTAAAGTTATCTCCTGTGCGATACGCACGAGCCGTGAACGGTCCATTGGGGATCCGAAGATAGCGCTCCACATATTCACTACCCACGGTACGAAGTGAAGTAGAGTGGCCAGTCACATGCTTGACCGCCTTTACCTTCCCAAGGTGTCCAGGAGTACCAAGAACACTTTAATACTCAATTTGATAGGAAGTTGACTACTTCAGAGCACCAAGCATGAGAACACTGCGAGAAAAGTCTCCAGTATCCTTGCCGGGATTTGAACGATTCGCAGTCAAACGCGCTATCGCCTGAGCCACGGCGACTCATCTAGTGTAGTAACCAGTACAACTTTTAATGTTTCCTGGGAAATAAACGTAGCCTGTTTTTGTGTTTTGTTTTCAATAAAAATCATACAGGTGTTCCTGTGGAAGAACTATGCACGAGCGCGATAATTAATCAGCTGAATTGTGATTATACAGGGTGGACAAAAAAGCAGTGATCAAAATTCCAGGAACGAAAACTTTACATCAAAGTAAGAGAGACAGTATCTTCGTCATTTGTCGAATCACGCTTAGTTCGGAGCTACAGGCTTCCGAAAGCGTAGAAAAATGAATTTGAGCTTTATATTTCAAATACAACTAACAGTAGAGCTGACGCGGTACGCTTGCGTCAAAGACTTCCAACCTGCTCAACCCAAAAATGTCAAAATTGGCTAAATACAATCCTAAAGTAACACATGCAAATTGATCAGAAGTTAATGGTCCTTATTACTGAAGTAACAAAAAAAAGCACGTTTCTAGTATACTTGGAACACTTCGTAATACCGGACACTGATATAGTCTATTCTTCATGTATGTATTCTAACGAAACTATCTGAACTTCCGCACATCGTGTGAATAAAAAGGGCCCAGAGAATTACGTGAAACGAAAAATTCCGATGAAAGGCGACGTTTAACGAAAGGTAATTGACACCAAGTATAGTATATCCCTCTGAATGAAAGTGCTGTTTGCGTGCAGGAATCTTGATATTCAATAGGGTAAAACGAGAACAGGCAGTACTCCACCCATAGGTTCAGTATTGCTACATTACGCAGGATTTCGCTCTTCCCAATTGACGCTTTCTATGAACCTGAATGTACATTTTCCTTTAAAATATTAAAATTCTTAGCAAGAAAGCAAAGTCCTTCTCCACACTTAGCTTCACTTTCCTTTCTAAATACATTCAAGAATTTTTCGCTTGTTTTCTCGGAAGAAAGAAAACAGATCAGAGAGAGAGAAATATTCAAGACATAACTAAAGCAGTTCCAGGTGGCTCCAAACTGAACTCAGGAGTCGCTATTTTTGAAAAAGTCAGAGGAAGAGGGGACGAAGCTAAAGAGAGTTAGTTCCCTGCAATGTCTTGAAGCTCCCTTCTGTTTCTGCCCATCTTTGGGTTTTATTTTTACATTCTCTTTCCGCGATGTCACAACATCGCAAACAAACACAAGAGAGAGAGAGAGAAAGAAAGAATGTAAAACAAAGCTGCTTCTAAGACAAAGGTCTAAAGAACTAATACAGAACAAAACAAAGTTACGAAACAGTATCCACATTAGCGAGTCAATTCTAGGACCCGTTTAGTACTAGCACAAAGTAAATAAGTATATGTTCTTAAACCTAGACAAAAACTATAACTTAAAACTCTCTTACAAATTAATATAAAGAAAATGCTCTAATCTGATCTACTTGGTAATTCTAACACAAGCAACATTTAGGTCCTGGGCGTAGTCAGATATTAAACAAAGACTGCTATCACGACGGACTGATCCGCTAAGGTAGTACACTGCCAATATTGATAAAAATTACTACTTGCTATACTTAGCACAATAAGTGACAATACTCCAGATAAAAAGAATAGCTATTACAAAAAGTCAACAAGACTTCTCTATATATGACTTGGATGACAAGTTGTCCTGTCCTCTGGCAATTCTACAAACCAAACTGTCATATCCCGAGCCAAACGACTCAGAAATGCCCAGGAAATAAAATTATCTTAATTCTCAAAAACACATTCTGAAAAAGCACATTGCTGTCGTTTACGCTGCTGCTTACTACTACATGAAACGGAGTTTTGACATTCGTTTTACCAAAAATCGGTAGTCCATTCCTTAAAAGTCGACTGACTTACTTTAGACGTTAACAACAATTCAACAACAAACAAAGCACGAACTGTGGGTGAATACTTATAGAATAACAAAATATGGCCATTAATAATAATAAACATCGGAATACAATCACTGACTGGTGCTGTAGAACACAAGAGACGTGTAGAAACTAACCAACCAGAAAACAAAGAAATATCAAGTATAGGTCCCACAGTTACGACTTCACACGCCAGGACTCTGAACCAAGCTCTAGTAACAAGAAATAAGAAAGCAAAAACCCCCAGAGAACAAAAACTTATACAGCAATTGGCCTCACTAAAACAGATGCAAAATTGGTACTTATACGCTCTAAGGGAGTGCCATGCCATAAAATTAAGAAGCCACACTGGAATACGAACTGTGATGGTTCCGGGCTTCTTGTCCCATGCCGAACTAGGTTCCAACCTAAGCAACCCGGTAGACCTATCTAATTATAAAAATGAACTACTGACTTCATAATTAACATTCCAATTTGTTACTTACAACGTACTGTTCCTCTTGTATTAATAAATAACGTTCTTAAAGATATTCAATTTCTATTCCAATATTCCTTTACGTTATCATTTTCATAAAAATATTTGTGTTATCGCAGCGCGACACGGGGCAGGTAAGCAATTTCACGGTATACTAGTGTGTCAGTGCACACCCTTTGAGAGTCACTGTTATGATAACTCTAGTGAATGTTGGACAGGCGCCCCACAGGGTTTCTCGGCGATCCAATTGTAACTCCATGCAGACGTACTGCAGAATTATTCATAAGCGGTACTAACAACATGAAAGGAAAACAGTATATAAACAAGACAAAGATAAACTCCCAACTTAAAAACGCACTATAAGTAAAAATAAAAATACTTTTTTTTTTTTTAATTTTCAATTTTTTTTTGTATGTCCGCGTCAAATTAATTACTATGACAGGCAATTAAAATTCACTAACCCACATTGCGTAGCACGTTACAAGTAGTTGTTTTAGCTACAAATCTGGTTCCGAACTCCTACAAAATAATAATAATAATAATAAATAAATAAATAAATAAAAATAAAAAAAATGACTTTTTAAAAATAGTTTTCTTTACTTTTCAGTGTTTTTCATGTCGGTTTAACATTTCTTTCTGTAAGTTTTTTTACGTTTTAGTTTGTTTATATTATCAAACTCAGGGAGTTGGGCAATTGCCCCCTGCCTCCCCCCGTAAATTACGCCTCTGGTAGTAATCCTATAGACACAAATGACGTAGCTTTTCCAATGTTTTACGAGCAACATAAAGAGGAGAAAGGAGAAGTATGTCGCGTATATACAGCAGAAGCCACATTTATCTAACAGAATTTGGGGTTATTATTAGAGGATACGCAGACTACAAACTTCTTCCCTAATGCTCCGAGAAGCCAATAGAAGGAAAGCAAAAACAAATAATTATTGTAAAGTGCTATTTACAATAAGATCCTAATAGTACATGTTGTGCTTTCATTGTATTTTCACGAGCATCGGGAAATTCCAGGAGTGCATGAAAAGTTTGAAATGTCGTGAACGAAAAGTAATCATATTTGTTAATGCAAACTTTATCCCGTAGATCTATGAAGAAAATCTTCAATCTGTTTGTCAGATAAGGCGTGGCATGCAAATGAGCAGATGGCCGCGTCAATCAAATCCTTTCAGGTCGTCTACTAAAACGAAAGCGAAACTTTGATCACGAAACTTAGGAGTCACGCTAACAGGTGGTGATAAGTTCAACAATACTAATTTTGAGATTCTAAGGGAGGAAATCATGGTAATGAAATGAAAGAGAACAAACGGAGGTTCAAACAGAAGGTTGATGTTTGTTTAGATATAAAAGGCAGCGAGAGTGAAAACAAGGGAGAAGGAGATCTCTAACATGCTCATCCATCATCACGCATTTCAAATAATAACAAAACAAAGAAAAAAGTTTATTATTTCAACGCCTTTCACAAGAAACGTTATCATACATCCGCTTCTCTTATCCAGGCGTGTTGACTTATCAAACTGATTTGGTAGACATTGAGTGTTAGAACCAAGTTTCAAACATTGCTTGGCTCTTTTAAATTTTAAAGCGTATTTTTTAAGTTGAATGTGGAAAGGGGCGAGGAGATACCATAAATCATATTCCAAAATAGTTAATATTGATCACTGACGTCTTTTTACTCACCAGCAGAAATTCAAAGCACAGCTCGGAGATAAATCCAAGGGATAAACGGTGATGGAGATTACAAACTTACGTCGGTTAGACGGTGTTTTTTTTTTTTTTTTTTTTTTGTCAAATTTGCTAAAACTGAGTACGTTTATTGTGTTCGAAGTAAATTTAATCTAAAAAAAAAAAATGGCCCCGTTATTAAGTCGCTATACGGGAACTCAAGCCAATAAGCTAACTATGGTTGGTCTGTTTCTGTGCGAGCGATCCTCTGGGCTTAAACCCTGAAGAAGTCTATTGAACTCAGTTTGGAACTCACTTTAAGATAAACTTCAGGTTCTATTCTTGAAAACTCTGTTTTGCTTAGGTTGTTAATTTCAACTCAAAGTAAGCCTAAGTTCAATGAATTTTGGAATTGGCCAGTAACCGAGGCTGCTAATTCTTTCGACGAATCGACCACCATTAATTTGTTGTCTCAGAACGAAGTAAGTGCTTGCATCGTAAATGCCTGTTATAATCTATTCTTACTTGAAAATGTGATTTTCTCAGAGCTGATTTAAAATTTTCTCGTATCTGGTGTAGTAAAAAGTAATCCATTATTTTGCCAATAGATGGCTTCAGTGATCTGTATCTCGCGTTGTATAAGTCCGATCGGGTTCAACGAGATGGCATTCAAACGATGAGATTGCGTACTACAAACACTGTTCAGATAGTTGTGATGAGTTGACTCAGTGTTGTGTGAGCGCGCGTCAAAATGGACACTAGCAAAGAGAAAATACGCTATATTTTACAGTTTTTCTTCGATAAAGGCGAAAACGCAAGCCAGGCGGCTGCAAATGTGAATAGTGTTTATGGTCCTGATACTGTAACAGCCA